>SSNP01000078.1:908349-924503 GCA_006937955.1 Pachypanchax playfairii | reverse complement strand
CTCAAAGTCTTTGACGAACACCTCCATGGAGGTGCGTTGGATGAGGGGGTAGTTGTATTTAGCCTCCGCCCATCGAAGCGCACGTCCCCTGAGGAGGCCGATGATATGTGCGATCTTGGAGGCGTCATCTGGAAAAGACTGAGGGGACCGGCAAAACATCAGAGAACACTGAAGCAGAAATCCAGACCCCTTACCGGGCTCCCCGGCGTAACCCTCCGGGTTGGGCAGAGTCACATGGCTCACCGGAGCGCGCGTCGTCGGAGCTGGAGGGTCGGGCTCTGGTGGTGCTGACGCAGGCTGTGGAGGAGGCTGAGAAAAGGCAGACAGCTGAACCTGCATACTTTGTAGTAGTCCTGCTATATCCTCCAACCGCTGGTGGTTGAACTGCTGTCGCTCACAAAGAGAGTTCAGCACGGTTTCATGCCTCGCTAACAGATCCTGCATACTGGTCAGCGGGGTTCTGGCTGAGTCCGCTGGGTCTGACTGGCCTGGTTGTTCTGTCACGGGCTCTGACAGTTTGTTGACCCACATGCCGGACTCAGACTCAGACACAGAATGTTCGGTGCAAAAGTGAACGGGTTTATTTACAAGTGGTAACGTGAACATCAATATATATATATACAGTGGATAAATGTGCTCGGTGATCTGGTGCGTCAGGTGGATCTCAGGACTGTAAGGGGAGAGGAGAGTTAGTGCTCGAGCCGGTAGATGAGAGCAGGAGATATTGCCGGGTAATGAGGAGGAGGAGAAACTCACAGAGTTTGCAGCGGTAAAGCTCGGGAGGAGGGCAGGTCCAGTGCGGTGCTGTGCGGGAGGTGGTGAGTCCAGGTCGGGTGAGAACGCTGGAGGGAGGTAGTGCAGGTTCCAGGAGATCAGGCGCTGGACACAGAAGGATCCTCGGACACACAAGGAGCAGGGTGACGATAATCCTGGAGACAGCAGGTTAATCGAACACGAGAAAATCTTTCTCAAAACGCACACAAGAAAACTCGGAATTATCACTAGGAATGAATCACTAGGAGAGCACATAGAAGTTACCATATAGGTTAACAACCAGGCACTGAATGAACGTCTGCCTTGTCCTTAAGTAGCACCCTGCTCCTCATCAGCTCTGATCTCCACCAGGTGTAATCAATCTACCTCGCGCTCCAGCGTAGCTTCAATCTGCAAGCAGATGACTCACCCGACACAGAAATGCACAACACATAATACACTGAACCTGACACAAATATTGTTTTTTCACTAAGTTTGCTCCTTTAGTTTTCATTATAGCAATTTGCATAAACCCCAGAATGTTATGGAGATCAGATGAATTGCAAAGTCCTTTTTTGCTATGAAAATGAACTTAATCCCCCAAACTCCATTTCCACTGCACGTCATCGCTGCCATAAAAGGACACACTGAGACCATTTCAATCATCTTCTCACTAACACAATGAAATGGGAAATTATGTTGCAGTAACAATTTTTCCCTTTAAAAAAGTAATTGTAGATGTTCTAGCTATGGACAGGAAGGATCTTCTGTTGTTGTTTGTGTTAGAGTGGATCTGAAGAAGCTTCTGACTGAAGTCACTCTGTTGTTGAATTTTATTTTTTGGAGCATCCTTCTTTGCACAACCAACTCAAGAGAATCTAGATCAGTCCCCAGAGTTGAATCAGCCTTCTTTATCAGTTTGTTCAGCCTCTTTATGTCACTTGCTGATGCTGCTATCACAACAAGTAGCTGCAGATATGATCACAATCTCCCAACACACTTGTAAAAGATCTTCAATAACTTGCTAGAAACACTGAACTTCTTAAGGAAACCTAGGTTATTCAGTCTGCTCTATTCCTTTTTAAAAACGGCCTTATCCCAATGTCTCCTCTTCAAAACAGATGAAATAGTGAAGGAGTGACAAGGAAGCTGTGGGTGATGGGAGGGGGAGGTCTGTTTGGCTTGGGGCAGGAGAGGAAGATGTTGAACTTGTTTCTAAATCAAATCTATTGAAGAACATGTTTAGTTCATTGGCTCCATCCAGACTTCCATCTAAGTGATCCTTCTGCTTAAAGCCGGCAATCTTCTCCATCCCTGACCACACATGTCATATATTGTTTTGCTGGAGCTTGTTCTCCAGCTTTTTCTTGTACACATGCTAGCTGTTTCTAATCTTGACTTTAAGTTCTCTTTGTACACATCTCAATATGTCCCTGTCTCTCTCCCTGAAAGCTCTTGTTTGTCTTGTTAAGTAGTTCTTTCAGGTCACTGGTGACCCAGGGTTTGTTATTGGAAAAATATTTCACTGATCTGGTTGGATAATGTTGTCCACACAGAAGGTTAAGTAATCAGTCACACACTCAGTCATAGTGTTGATGTCCTCTCTGTGTGGCTCACAGAGTGCATCCTAATCCGTAGTCTCAAAACATCCTTGAAGAGTTTCTTCAGCTTCCTGTGATCATCTCACAGTTCTGAACAACGAGTTTACAGCAGGTAGAGCAGGTTGTGCAAAGGACGTGTACGCGTCCATGATTGCTGCATAAAACAAGTCCAGTGTTTTTTTTTTCTCTGGTGGAGCAACTGACAAGCTGTTAAAATGTTGAGAATGTAAAAGAGGGAGAGGTGTGGTCAAATATATCCAGATATTGCCACAAGTGCATTTGGGTGATGTAGTTGTAGTTTAGCAACAGTTGAGTCGATGAGATCGCATGCAGAGTCGCATTAGCTGATGGTGTAATGTAAACTGCTACTAAAATACCACTGGTGAACTCCCTCAGTAGATAATATGGACAAAACTGCTAACAATTCAATACTTTGGCTGCAGACAAGGGCTGCAACAAACAACTATTTTAATAATCGACTAATCACCAGTTTTTTTTGGCAATTAGTCGACTAATCACGCCATGCATAAAGTCTAGCTTATTGCACCATGATGCAGCTGCACTAATGTACATATACACTCACCGGCCACTTTATTAGGTACACCTGTCCAACTGCTCGTTAACACTTAATTTCTAATCAGCCAATCACATGGCGGCAACTCAGTGCATTTAGGCATGTACACATGGTCAAGACAATCTCCTGCAGTTCAAACTGAGCATCAGTATGGGGAAGAAAGGTGATTTGAGTGACTTTGAACGTGGCATGGTTGTTGGTGCCAGAATGGCTGGTCTGAGTATTTCAGAAACTGCTGATCTACTGGGATTTTCACGCACAACCATCTCTAGGGTTTACAGAGAATGGTCTGAAAAAGAAAAAATATCCAGTGAGCGGCAGTTCTGTGGGCGGAAATGCCTTTTTGATGCCAGAGGTCAGAGGAGAATGGCCAGACTGGTTCGAGCTGATAGAAAGGCAACAGTGACTCAAATAACCACTCGTTACAACCAAGGTAGGCAGAAGAGCATCTCTGAACGCACAGTACGTCGAACTTTGAGGCAGATGGGCTACAGCAGCAGAAGACCACGCCGGGTGCCACTCCTTTCAGCTAAGAACAGGAAACTGAGGCTACAATTTGCACAAGCTCATCGAAATTGGACAATAGAAGATTGGAAAAACGTTGCCTGGTCTGATGAGTCTCGATTTCTGCTGCGACATTCGGATGGTAGGGTCAGAATTTGGCGTCAACAACATGAAAGCATGGATCCATCAGCACTACTGCAGACACGATATTGCAAGACAGCGTGTCTTTTTGTTTATGAAGCTGGAGAACTGTGTTGAAATGAAGATTCAACACAATCTGTGGGTTTATTTAGATAGATACTTTTTGCCAATTGTCATTTCATAACTTACTAAATTTGATCATGTTACAGTTTGATATTTGTATATACCCAACATTAAATTTGGACTTGATGATGTGAATTGGAATAGTTTCTTTGGTGTAGAGTCTTGAAATTAGATTTTGTGTTATGAAAAGGTGCTATATAAGTAAAACTGAATAGAACTGAATATAATTCAAAATAAAATGTAGGTTGTGAATGTCATAAGATCCAAGATTTGTGATACTGTGCTTTACCGTTTGAAGAAAGCAGTAAGAACATAACCCTAAAGTATGACTGCAATGTATTTAATGCACTGAAAAGAGTCACACCTCTTCTCCATGGAACCATCTCAAAGTTGGATGGGGGGAACCACGGACAGTAAACTCCATGCATGTGTCATGGCGTCGTTCAGGCTCCTTCAGCTGCAAAATGGTGGGGGGAACTAAAAGGACAAAATAAAAGACAAAAATCAAAACTTTAATCAGAAGAGTAGTATTCACTTGGGAGAAATTTTAGAAGTCAGTCTAAGTGATGGAAGAATGTTTCAACTTCCTGTTTCTCTCTCTTCACTTTGCTCCTGCTCTTCATTCACATCTCTTTAACTCATAAGGGATTTGGGTTCTCAGTTTTAGTATTTGAGCCGTAGAAGTGTCCATTAGCTGCTCTTTCTTTTAAACAAGTCTCTCGTTGCTATGGTAAATGTCCTGTATTTAAATATTTCTAGTCTTGCTGACCACTCAAAGAGCTTTTACAGTAAAAATTTTACATTCACCCAGTCACACAACCCGATATGTAAATCAGGGGGCTACACAGGGCTCAGTTATTTGGCCAAGGACACTTTGACATGTGGCAGTGGAAGCCGAAATTGATCCGCCAACCTTCTGACTGGAAAATGACAGTTCTACCTACCAAGCCACAGCCGCCCCCACGGTTACACATCACAACAAATGGCAAAAAAGTTACAAATCAAGCAAAAATCCTTCAGTCAGCATAACTCCCAAATCAGAATAAAAAGTAATTCAGAAAGAGTAAAAATTCCAGAAGAAAATCAAGCAAGAAATTCTCAAAAAGATTTTTGAAAAGCTGCTAGCAGTATCACAGCGTTACACCAACAAACTGCTACCATATGTAGTGCTATTCTATTCAGAAGATATTGGGGGAATCCATTTGACCTAGCTAAAAAAATTCACAGGAAACCCCCCGTCCCACCACCACCTGGCAGAGTTGCTCAGGTTAAGGGGAATGTGAGCCAGGTGGCAGGTGAGAGAGGGGGCAGAGAGGCCCCGTTAACTATGTCATCAACTGATTCCAGATTTCAGGACTTTTCTATTCTATCCTTGAAAAGGATAAACATTACTTTTATAATTATGAATAATTAACTATAATAATTATAAAATAAAAATGTATACATGTACACATATTTAAATGTGGCTGTGGCTCAGTGGTTAGAGCGGTCGTCTTCCAGTCAGAAGGTTGGCGGATTGATCCCGGCTTCAAACACCACGTGTCGAAGTGTCCTTGGGCAAGACGCTGAACCCCATGTAGTCCCCCTTGCATGTCAGGTTGAGTGAATGTAAAACTTGTAGTGTGTGTTGGAATCAGTTTGATTTGGAATTAGTTGAATTGAGATTAGTATATTAGTTAGTATTACAAGTAAACCAGGATGTCAGTCTGAACATGTGCTCTGTTCGAAGTCACATTATTTTTCCTTGCAATTAAGACTAAAATGGCATCGTCTGTAAGTAGTATACAGTTCTTCTGTGTTTAATCATATTTACGATTGTATTCTACATTTTGTGTTTAAATTGTAATTTTCAGCTTGCCTTGTAGCGATTGTATTGTTGCATTTTGTGTTTTCAGTTTTACAAGTACCTCATTAAAACCTGCTAAAAGAAACTATGGAGTTCTTCTTGCAGACAGATGAGGAAGTGTTTAGTTAGCTGTATAGCTGAGTTACTATCAACTAAAGCAGTGTTCAGCGAGGCCTGGACATAGTGTGAAAGTGCTTTGAGTGGTCTGAATGACCAGAAAAACATTATACAAATAGAGAACATTTAAATATATACATCAGAAAATATGAATAAAATATACATTTTTACATTTCTGTTTTTGTAAATGGTACCTATTCTATTCTATTCTATTCTATTCTATTCTATTCTATTCTATTCTATTCTATTCTACTATAGGGTGTTCAGGCCATGTTTAATTGTCTACACAATCAAACTCTTGATTTAAAAAATGATTAATCTTTCTGGTTCTGGTCCTTCTCAGTTGAGTTTCATTTGTATAAACATGTCTTTCCAGTAACGTAGAAAACTATACATTTAGATTTCCAGAGGCACACAGCGAGGTACGTAATTACAATGGATGGATCACCTTCACAAGAATAAAATGTTTATTTATTTACCAAATCATGTCAAGTAACAATTCAGTTGCTGGTACAGGCATTTTTGTGGCTGGGTCTGTATATGATTTATGTGCCAACTTACAGTGAACAACTAGATGAACTGAAGCGCTGGCCATTCCCACAACATTGGTGGAGGTGCAAGTTAGCTGGAAATTGTTGTCATCTCTGCTCACATTAACCAGTGTTATTTCTGAGTGAACAGTGTTCTTGGAGAGTACATGCTGGATAAAAAACATAAATCAACCAACATGTTTTAAAATAAGGGAATGTAGTAAAGGAAAAGATGTTCACTAAAACAAGCAGCATACACCAGGACTATTTCAGTAGATATACAGTCTTACAGACTGAAGTACAAATTATATTGCACAATACTGCATAATTTTCAGAAAGAACTATTTATAAAGTGATGTTGAGAAATCGGATTTTATATTATTTTAATTTGTCTATGATTAGTACAAAATTCAGTTTCATTTAGATCAAATCAAACTTTATTTATACGCCAGAGTTCATACTTACAACAAAATAACCATCTATCTCAAATATTGTTCAAAAATCTGTCTAAATCTGTAATAGTGAGCAGAGATAATCACAGAATCACAGGTGTGTCATATCAAGATGCTGATTAGACAGTATGATTGTTGCACAGGGGTGCCTTAGATGGGCCACAATAAATAAAATGCATTATAAATAACTAACAAGAGCTGGAATCCAGTGTAAAATGTTGCCAAACAAGAGCGTATTCTGTGCAACCTCCGTACCTTTGGTAAAGTGATAGAGTGCAGACCATCAATAAGCCACTCCACCTCAGGTAGCGGGAACCCAGAACCATTACAGATCACTGTCACCTGATCACCTTCGACTACTGTTAGGTCACTGTGGCTGACACTGATAACTGGAAGGTCTGGAACATAGAAACAGAAGCTGTGATTTGATTCAACTGGCGTTTCTTGTGTATATGTTTTCCAGTGGTTATCACATCTGCAAAAACATTGGCATACTGTATGTAAATACTTTATATTATGTAATTGATTATTTTATTTAAAAATATCTTTAGTTGTCAAATTTTCAGTTATTTGGGACAAAATAGACATATTTTTTTCCATCCTACCACAGTTGCTGATGTTCATATCCTGCAGCAGTATATTCTTGCCATCACTGGAACAGTATATTTGCTGGGTGTTAAGCCCCGCCTCTCCTCTCTGTTGCCACAGTTGCAGCCAGCGGATCTCACAGCTACAGATGAACACCACTTCCTCTAGATGTCTGAAAGAAAAAGCACCAGCGGCATCCGAATGTGTTAAATCTGACTCTTTTCACATCATGTTAGAACATAATGAGCAGAAGAAACTTCATTCTGACGCTACAAAGAAGAAACGAGGAACCATGTTCCATCCTTTAGACCACTGATCATCAACTGGCGGCCCGCGGGCCGAATCTGGCCCGCTGAGCCGTTCAATCCGGCCCTCGACTGGATTCCAAAATTGTGAGAATCAAAAAGAAAATAGTGGTCCACACTATTAAAGCAACTCCTAGTGGTTGACTGTGGTATAGGTGATGGGAGCCTGAATCAAATGCCTTCAGTTTTGTAATGAAATGGAAAAAGTATAAACATTAAACATAATGTTAAGCCAAAATTAGATTTTTATTTGATTTTCTTCTTGGGGGTCCGGCCCCCAAGGAGACTGTCTGGTAAAACTCTGGCCCTCTGACAAATATAGTTGATGACACCTGCTTTAGACTTTGTATGACAAAACTGGTTTCCATGTTCACCACAGTGACCCTAAATGGTAAGTGTTGTTCAAACTTTTTGAAACAAAATAATTTTAGAGATTTCTTTACTTTTTCATTCTGTACAACAGTTGTGTTGGAGATCCATCCAGAATGTAAAGAGTGTGCTGGTAGCACTTTAAAGCTGATATCCCTGATTTCAAATTACCTAGCTTAGACTGTCAACAAAGTCACAGAACTCTCAGCCCCTCCCGTCCTAAGCCACGCCCCCCCAGGTTTGGAAACACATGTAGCCCCAGAAGACGACCGAGTGCAAGACACTGGTCTGCAGTTCATTCAAGTACCGTAACATGGTGGAATCACCGGTAATTGAAAACAATATAACAACAAACAGCTGACATTAATTAACAATAATTTGTCCTGAACCTGACGCGGAACCAGCCGGCGGCTGTTTCTCCTGCTGTGACATGGTAGAGCGGCGAACACTCCCAGCAGTGGTGTGCTGCAGTAATATGTCTCAGTTTTTTAGGAGCACAGAAGCCAAATAAATGTGGAAGTCCGTATGGCTGGAGAGACTGTCCAATCATTCCTTTTGGGCCGAGCCATTTGATTGGTTGATGCTTTTAGACAAATACGGGAGAAACACTTAATTATTTTTTTTATTTTTTTATCTTCACAACATATTTTTTTCCATGCTGTGTAAAAATGTTTTTAATGGGCATGAAAAAAAATATGTTAAGCTAATTTGTTATGCAAATTAAGTATAGCAGCTTTAAGGGGAACAATTCAAAGGTAAACTTACAGTTCCAGAGGCTCCAGATGTTTGAAGATCTGCCAGGACAGTGTTCTTAACATGGAGTTCTTGGATAAGTTTCTGAGGGACAGAAGAAGAACATGGCAGACAGATTAAATGTATACGATAGCAACTGATTTGATTCGCATGCTTTAAGGTGTCAACGGTGCAAAAGAGAGAGATTGAAATCAGTTATGATGTTTATGATGCAACCTGATCACATCACGGGTTACGCAGTGCAACCTAAAACAAGGACTTTAGGAACATGCAATCAAAAAAACAAGATGGAGGTTGAGTCCAGAAAAACAAGTTGGATGACATCATAGATACATTTACATAAATAAATATTTTTTATAAATATTTTTGTCCACTTTGCTAAAAGAAGAGAAACTGAATATTTGATGAACTCCACTTACATGCTTCAGACAAATAACTGATTGAAATGCATCTGAACGGGAGGGAATTTCATTAAAAACTGATTTACTAAAAATATATAAGTCAAATATATTTAATATATTTAGATGTTCTTGGTCTGTGAAGGTATCTTTAACTCCTGAAGGGACAAAACAACATGTTATTATATCATTTATACTTTGTTATTAATTTCATGTTGTACCTTTTCAACCAGCTGCAGCTGCTCTTTAAGGTTTGTAAACTCTGTATGTGCTGGTGTTTGTTTCAGAAATGAAAAACAATGAGTTCAACATTTTTATCTGAACAATTGAATGATTCCAAAATGATTTAGATTTTTGAGTTTTTAACACATATTCAACATCTTTCTTTTTTCCAGTTTCTGTGTTGTTTCTGGATGAGTGCCTTGTTCCCACTGGCTCTCTGGATTTGTCAAAGGTCAAAGTTCATACTTACATATAGCGCAGGTGAGGATTTTTGGAGAAAACATCAAGGTGAAAGGTGCTCAGGTTGCTTCGTGTAATAGTTCTATAACATAAAAATATGGAAGTAAGGATTTAAAAAAAAACTGTTTTCACAGTGACAAAGAGAAAAATATAAATAATTCCTATCTGAATGCATGAAAATGAATAACTGCTGACAGCCAGGCCTTTTAACAACATCATTACAATCCAGCCTGAGAGAATATGTTACAGCTTACAGCTTCTGTAGACCAGGGTAACGCTGCATGTCAGATTCCTCCAGTGTCTCCAGGTTGTACCAGTTCTCAATGTGTCTGTAAAACAAGAACAAGGTGTGTCCATTACAGCTGCAGCAGAGTGTGAATGACTTCAGAGCAGCAAACAGGAACAACAAGCAGCGGAGATCGCTGGTGTGACTGACAGGTGACATGATAACAGGTGTGAAGTCCACTGTGTTTCTAATATGCAAAACTTCACAAAGACTCAGAGAACATCTAGACTGATTGTTTAGGTTTGTTGTCCAGTCCCGTGTGAATAGTCGCTAAAAAACCTGGACTAACAAAATGTGTTTTTAAACAGGCACTGGGGGCCTTACGCAACGAAAATATATTTCTGAGTATACTGCATACAGTATATTTAACATCTATAAATATACTGTTAATTTTATACTGTGGTATATGAAATAATATACTTGTGTTAATACATTATATGAACATGATATATTTTACAATATATGAAATAATGAAATCATTGCCATTTTCATATATTGAACAAATACATATTGTTATACTATTTAATATATTGCTAAATGTATTGAGATATATCACACATTATATGAGATTATATACTGATAAATGCATTGTAAATTCAGTTTTTAACCAAATTCGGTTTATTGGAATTGCACAACCCACATAAAAACCATGTCACCTCGGGTTTTTTCACCCGGTTTTTAAATATATTTATTTTATACTGAAATAGTAAGTTGTATTGATTCCATTTACTGAAATACATTTCTCAATGTATTTCAGTATAAATCCTGATACATTGCAGTATACTTTTGTTTCGTAAGGGGGAGTTGGTTTTTCATTCAAGTGAGTGTAACTCCGCCTCCTGCACACTGACTTTTGGAGACAGACACCAGCCCCAGTGAGTCTGCGCAGGAATAAGTGTGTAGAGAAAAAGGATGGCTGGATACTTGTCTTCCAGTTTGACTGGTTTGTTCTAGCTAACACACATATTTGTTTTGGTTTAGGAAAATATCAGCTTTGACATCTCAGAGAACAAACTTCTCTTCTACTGCAAAGATTTAACCATAAAACCAAAGTATTTCATAATAAAACCTTTAAGCCTGCTAGTGTGTTTGAACCAATTAAACAGAGTTCTGAATTAAAAGTTGCTCCTCGTCTCTAGTCCCTAGAGACTAAGCGCTGTCCTCGTTTAACTGCTGTGAGCTTTATGAGCACTGATGCATTAAAAATACATCTGATCCATCTGTAATCAATATTTCTAGACATAATTGAAAGTCTTAAACAACATTAATGCATTAAACATATTGACAACGTTTTCATTTTTAGAATTGACATTTTGATTTTGACATTAGCACATTATGGATCTACAGTAGTTGATTTTCTGTCATAATTCATTCTGAGTGCAGCTTTAGAAAAGCATGAAAAGCAGACGTGTTTTATGTTAGTGAGTTTGAACTTGTTAAAGAGGCCCTTTCATACAAATTTCAGGACTTTGTTGTTATTTCTTCAGTATTAACCTGTAATATGAAACATTTTATATCTAAAAAGCGTCAGGAAACACTGATTAACAGACCTTTCAATCTGTCTGCGTCAAGATTCGTCAGGCTTCGGGCAGCAACTCAGTGTGAATGCTGAGGCACTCTGTGAAAAGAGCCGGACTTCCCATCACTAGCTGTCAGCATTCACACTGCATTTAATTTTTCTAGTTAATATCCAGCTGCTTAATTAAATAACAAGTATCCATGTTAAAATTAGACAAATCTAAAATTTCAAATTGCAATGGAAAATTTAAAGAAGACATAAAACAACTTGAGTGTTTCCAAGCAACAATGTACTTTTACTGGAAAGTAAATCACAGCAGACATGTCAGGTCAAAACAAATAGATCAACATCATTTCAATGAGTTTATGTTGATTATAAAACAGCAACAAATAACTCAAACTGATCAGGACCCACTAGTAACTGGACCAGAACTGGTCCAGCAGCTGCTTTCAAGCAATATGACAAAATGTTCAACATTAAATGATCACCAAATTTGTTAACTTGCATTTACAAACTGATGCTAAATAAATCCAAATCATCAGCTTAAAGTAAATAAATAAATTCCCATAATGCCATTTTAGTAATTATGCTGTTTTTTCTAGAGTAAATTGTGCAATAAATACAAATGCAAAAGCGAATCTGAGCCAAATTCCTTGTGTGTGTAACATGCTCGGATAAATAAACTCAATTCTGATTCTGATACATGATTTTCTTCTCTGACCTGCATTTGTTTTCATATTTATAGGTTATTGCATCCAGATTGTTGTGAAGGAAGAAAGCGAGAGTCGGTTCTACGATGTGAATGTTGTGTAATTTCTGGTGTGTAATGAGCAACACAGAGCAAATGATGAAATAACAACAAGTGATTTCAGTCACAGAAACAAAGAAACCATCACAAGATTCAAATACACCAGAAACAAACTTCTTACAAAGCAAGACAGAGTGAAATATATTTTTTTGCAAAACATTAAACCATACTGAGACTGAGACGTCGCCAAATTATGTGGAAAAATAAATAAAACAAACCTAATTCCACTGAACCAGAAAAAATCTCTGAACTCATAAACCTGTCAGATTTATTCAACTTCTTATTGGTTTGATATGAAGCTCTTCCTCTCATGCAGTTTGCCCAAAGGCAAGAGAAAAGCTTTTAAGAATTAATGTGCCTTCAGTGAGGATTTCTGTGGTTAACGAGTATCTGACATGAGTACACATAACGGGCGTCGCCCTAACAGCTGATTCCAACTGAGACTTGGAGAAATCAGGGTTCGACTCATTCAGCAGACCCGTTCCGTTAATCCAGAGTTCTGATTTCATGCTGGAAAACTTAGCTCCAAGATAAAGATGGGAAAGTTAAACTGAGCTAAACTCAAATAGAAACATCCTTCAGAGGTACAATCAATCAATCAATCAATCAATCAATCAATCAATCAATCAATCAATCAATCAATCAATCAATCAATCAATCAATTAATCAATAAACTAGGTGTGGCTGGGCTAAAAAAAAAAGCCAAACTCTTCAATGTGCTGATCATTTTATCTAAATGCTTCAACAACTTATTATTTTAAAATCAAGATGAAAAATAGCTTTATTAAAAAATGTTGTCACAAAAGAATCTGGTGATTTATCCTCATTTTTCTCTCACCAAACATTTAATATATTTTATATAAATGTTTTACTGTCTACACCTGGGCAGGTGACCAGTCCATCAGCACCACACAGAGACAAACAACCACACACACAATCTTAACAAGGTAATCTAACATGCATGTTTTGGTCTGTATAGGAAATTTCACGTAGGGATGAACAGGCCGGGAGTCAAACCCACAACCTTCTTGATGAAAGAGGAGAGTTCTGACTAACGGAACCACCAAACAGCCCAAAATTTCCACTTAGTTCAGTGAACTTCCAGTTACAAGAGAAAATTCTAGTATGATATTGAAAAGTAATTAAACAAAGAAGTGGGTTAATAATTAGCCCCGCCCTGTTTGGAAGGTGGCTGCTAATCAGCTACACCTTTATCACTCCCCCAGGTATTCTAATAACTCCACCCACATCCGTTTAAACACAATCACACAAGGTGCAGAGCTAAAAGACAAAATTTCATTCAACATTTTGACTCATGTGAACACGAACTCTGTTTATCAAAGGGATGGGCTTCATTTTGCTAATTTATTTTTATTTTGTTTTTTTAAGACCAACCAAGAAAAACTGAAATAAAGACTTGAGTTCTCAAACTTACTATGTTTAACCTCAGTGCCTCATCAAAAAGTCTCATCCACCCATAAACAAGATTTCTTAAATCGATAGATTAACTTTATTTAGAGGGAAGATTAAGAAGCAGCCACGCACTGTCCCAAACATCTGCCCTGATGTGTATAAAGAACCATTAAAAAGTGCTGGAGAGAGGATGATGACTAAAACACACGCAGCCTCGGTTTGAGTTTGTTCCATCATGATGCAGAAAGTTTAATGAAAAGACAAAGTGTCACAACAAATCTGTTTTGTAACGTTTTGTTACAGAAGATGAAGTGAAACAGAACTTACATGTTGGTGATGTTCTGAGAAAATTCATCTGAAGTGTTCCCTGCGCTTCCGGGGTCGCGTGGGAAAAGCAGCGAGAAGAACTTGCTGCTCTCGGATCTGTTGCAGTAGATCTCAGTGAGGGAACAGGAACATGTGGGGTCACAGTCAAGAAGAAAACTTAGGTTTATGTGGAGTAAAAGGGCAAAAAAAGCCAAAACCTTGAAGCGACAGCCCATCCCAAGAGGGATGAAAGTCCCTGAAACGCGCATGGCTCGGAAGAGTTCAGGTCTTTGGATTCCGTTACAGATCCTCAGAGCAACAACAAAATGATTTCAATCCGTCCGCTCAAAGTTTACTCAATACACTCTCATTATTTATCTCAACTGAGTTAAAAAAAAAGTTTAAAAAGAGAAACATCCTCTTCACATCCCATCCATGTGCAGTCAGAGTTTGTTAGAGGCTCAATGGGGCCAAAAAAACAACAACATGACGGGAAACATTTCAGCGCGACTGCAGGACAAGAAGAGCGCAGGCAGACCCTCCTCTTCTTCACCTCTTCATCATGCTACCATCACTTCCTCTCTCAGTTGATGCTGCTGTTGGCAGGTGGAGACAGAAAGATTCTCCATCTGCTGAGCATCAAGTCCCACCCAAAGGTCAGGGAGGAGGACAAGGCTGCAGCGCGCGCGCGCTTCAGCTCTGTGCGCTAGAGTTGGTTCCAGATTTCATTTGGAATTTAGTTCACGAGGAGGACCCTGTTTTCTTCAAACTAGCTTTAGTTTTTGGTTTGGCTCTAAAGTGTTTAAATTAAAGGCAATAAATAAAATAAATAATAAATAAAATCGATTTGATATTCAGAATAAAAGCCTTTGAACAACGTTTTGGTTGAGCTCTCAGATTACACCGATAGGACGCACACAGTCAGGCTCATTTTGGTGATAATCATCAGATCAGTTATCAGCTCCAAGGAGTCCCCCAGCTGGTAAAAAATAAATGAAAGTCTTGAAATGATGGGAAGAGGATCACAGCAGATTTACTAGCAGCCACAAATTCTGTATTTTTACTTTTATCTTCATTATAGATACATATTCACAAGGACTTGTTGCATAATTTACAACAGATTTAATTTCTCATGAATTAAAGCAGTAAACTGAGGAGAAGGAGAGAAGGAAAAATATACAATTGTAATGTCAGATAAAGTCCTTTAAAGAGCAACTTCCTCCTTACCAGTTTACATTTACTGAAGGAAACTAAAGAAAGGAGGAAACACTGCCAGCTTTGTTTTTGTTTTCTGTAGAAATGATCTATTTAGTAAAAAAAAAGATTTTAATAACAATTAAATCCCTTTTTCTTTCATTCAATCAACAACATGATCTGTTGTGTTGACCCTGAGTATTGATAAGGGTCAGGTCGTGATGCCCCTTCACAGATCTCAGCTCTTATAACTGACTCACAGCTGATCACTTCTACTTTTCCTTTGTGCATCTTGCTTGGTTGTGTGATGAGTCAAACCATTGATCTACCGTACTTCCTCTGCACATCAACAAATTGTCTGTTAACTGAAGCAACAAAACCTCTAAAACTGGACTCTGGTCCTACTGGAGCAGATGACCCCTGATCTAGATGTGTGAAATCTCTGTTTATTGTTGGAAACTCACCTTTTTCTGGTACAGGTGTAGGTCTAGTATCAAAGCTTCCCAGAAAAGAACACAGCAGCGACTGGAAACATCTTAATTTATTAGATCAGACCCACTCACCGCCAAATGCACCTGTGTTTTTGCAGAGCGTGGCTTGTTTTTAGTCGGGATTCAACAGACTTCCCAGACGGGCTGAAACATCAAGGGATGAAACATTTTTCGAATGTCTTTAAACACAACGCCCTGTCTATCAGTGCAGATTTTGTGTCTTTTGGTCTATTATCTGATCTTAGTTTTTGCTTTCATCATGTGCTCTTCTGGGTTCTAGGTTTTCATATTGCTTTATCTTTGTAAATTTTTTTCCCAGTCATCTTTAGAAACCTCCAGGACTTCAGTGCCTGGTCAAATTCCAGTTTTTACAGGGTTCCCAGGGGATACCTCTTGATCAAGCCCTGCTCCAATCTTTGGGGGGGTTATCCAGGCAGGCCAACCCCCACTAGTCCCAGCTCAAGTTTCCAAGGGGGGTTCAACAGGCCTACATCCTCCAGCCCAAGCTCAAGTGTCGAAGTCAAGCTTGATCCATTCTTTCTGCCCAAGCATCAGTCACCAAGGGAGTCCTGACAGATCTGCCTTCCTCTGATCTAGCAGCCGGGGGGGGGGGGGGGGGGT
>SSNP01000078.1:802389-908339 GCA_006937955.1 Pachypanchax playfairii | reverse complement strand
TTTATTTCTTTTTTGCGTGTTTTTTTTTTTTTTTTACTTTAAAATGTTTCAGATAATCAAGCAAATCTACAAACCTACATGATGTGCAGTGAGTAAGGTCAGAGTTCATCACTCTGCCATAAGAAGGAACCTGGGTAAAAATGGATGCATGCCAGAGTTTTAAGATAAAAACCACTGCTGAGCAAAACAAACGTAAAGGCTTGTTTCCATTTTGCCTGATAGCATCTCAAATATTACAGTCTTAAAAGTAACAGCATTTTAGAAAAGGATCATAATTCCAACAGTAAAACATGGTGGTGGTAGTGTGATGGTCTGGGACTGCTTTGCTGTCTCAGTACATGGTAAACCATGAAGTTTTAAATTTCCTGCCTGATCATGCCAAACAGGATGTGACATCACTGGATGAAACACACAAACATCCTTTTATTGGTTTATATAGTTTTTGTCAGTTATTGTTTTTTAATCTTGTGTCATTTGCTACATGTAACTAATTAGCAATAACCCACATTAAAAAGTAGTTTTACTGATAATCAGAGCTAAATGTTAGACTTTAAATATGCCTGCACACTTTGAAGACGGTGCTTTCATTGCAGTGAAAAGCAAAAGAGACAGGAGACTCATTGACACCAGGGGTGGCCGCCGTTAGCCGACCCGCGAAACACAAACCAGATGCTAACCAGGAATACTGCATGAAGCCACCAACAGGAGATCTAATCAAGAAGGACGACATGTAAACTCGGCTCAGCGAGAACTGATGAGAACCCAGATGGACAGTGACCAATCAGATGACCTGGACTTTTTAATTAAAGTCAGTATTCTTCATAAAGTGATTAAGTCTGTAAATAATCTGCAGAATGTTTCACTGGAGGATTTTTTAGTTTCTAAACACAAAATGAGACAGAATTTTGCAAATATTATGAAACAATCACTTACAAATGCTGAAACAAAATAATTTACTTCAATTTCTTCAGAACCATCCATCCATCCATCCATCCATCCATCCATCCATCCATCCATCCATCCATCCATCCATCCATCCATCCATCCATCCATCCATCCATCCATCCATCCATCCATCCATCCATCCATCCATCCATTTTCTAAATCTTCTTCTTTTTCAGGGTCACAGGGAGCTGGTGCTGATCTCCAGCAGTCTTTGGGCGAGAGGCGGGGGACACCCTGGACAGATCTTCAGTCCATCACAGGGCCACACATAGACAAACAACTACTCACACACACACTAACACTTAGAAACAATTTAGAGTCCTTCAGAAATATATTTTATTGACTGAAATCTCTGTTTCTGTCCATGTTTGTTTGCAAAGACACTAACACTGACCAAGCCAAGACACGTTCAACCTATGATGTCACAACATGGCAGACGGTCTTTCACTTACCTTTTCAATTTGTGTTTTTTTTTTGATAATTTTTTAAAAATTGTATCTAAATTATTCTAAAAAGACTTTCTATACATAAAATTTAATAACCTTTTCTCTATTTTTCAGTCCACCTGAATAAGCAGATGATCAACTTTCAGGACCCACTGCAGTTTGTTTATGACCGAGGGGTTGGAGTGGAAGACGCCATCATACACCTGCTTCAACAAACCCACTGTCATCTGGACAAATCAGGCAGCACTGTGAGGATCATGTTCTTTGATTTTTCCAGTGTATTTACTATATAAAACCTCCAGAAGACACAGGTGGATGCCTCCACAATCACCTGGATTAATGACTACCTGACAAACAGACCACAGTCTGTGAGACTGAAGATTGTGTGTGCGAGCAGGTGATCAGCAGCACAGGGGACTGTACTGCTGGTGTTGTAAGGTTTTCTTGGTTCCTTGGTTTTGGTATTGGCCTTTTTCTGTGTTATTTAGTTTTTATCTTTGAGATTTCATTGAGCCATATTCAATACATCAGTCCCTGTCTCTTGTCTATTGTTCAGTTTCCTCACCTGCATTAATTTAGTCAATCTGTTCTGGTGCTTTCTCCCCTCAACTGTTCCCTCTCAGTAATAACCTGCTCTCTGTGTATAAATACTCCTGGATCAGTTCATTTCACTTGTCAGTTACTATTGTTCACTTAGATGGTGAAGTAAGTGAACTCCTCAGGCTGCAGAAACCCAGTAAACACATAAACTCCAGCATGAAATGTACCAAAAATATTATTTAAAAAAAGGATTGATGCAAATATTTTGTGCTTATGTCCATAGAAGGCTGGTCTGACTCTTTTATTCTCAAGAATACATTCTAGGGTTCACAACACCAGACAGGACCCAAGATGCAGACTGTGCAAACAACCTACCTGAACACTCCAGTACAGCATAACAGGATGTAAGATGCAGAACATAGAACTCCATAACCATGTGGCTGGAATACTGTCCAGGAACATCTGTGCTGGACTGCTGGAGGTCCCACAGTCGACATGAGAATGACAGGGCTAAGATATTGTGGAACTTCCAGAACCAGATGGACAAGCATGTTATGACTAGCCAACCAGACAAACAACAAAAAAAAGCATTAGTAATCGATTTCCAAATATCAAGAAGAAGGAACATGAGAAACTTTGAGAAAGTCCGAGGGCTGAAAAAGGAATACAGAAGTTGTGGAGAGTCAAAGCTTTAGTGGTACCAGTGGTCATCAGAACACCCTCTGCTGTGACCCCAAAACCTGGAGAATCAAAGATCTCTGTCTAAAGAACGCAGTTCTCTGAACAGCAAAGAAACTGTAGAATCTTCAAGCTCCTGGGCCTCCAGTAAAGGACCCAGGCTTGAGGAACAACTGCCAGAGTTCTAGAGGTTCTGCTCTTCTTTTTGTTATTTTTTTTAGATAAAGTCTTAATTTTCAGATGGTCACAGTCCTATTAATTTATCTTACTTTAATGAACTGGTCATTTGTCTGTCTATAAAAACCATTAAATGTGGATCTGCTGAATTAGAGACTATTTGTGCAGAACAAAACAACCTACAGTATCAAACTGCACTGATAGTGTTCACGTTAGTGAAGGAGTTAACTATAACAATGGAATTGTATGTCATAAAAAAAGACCTTTAGGGCTTTACAGGATGCAGCTGGAATTGATTTGAATATTAAAATTGTTGATTCTTGATTCTAATAATTGAAAATGTTTTAAAATTTGATGAAAACCAAAGTCTCAACATACAAGCTAACTCACAATTTGATTATAACTGTTCTGCAGAAAATCAAAGAGACTGATTTCAATCTAATAATCTATCATTACAGCTGACTGTAGCAGACATCAAACAGCAATGACTCAGCAGATCTGTAAAAGGCTTTTAGGGAACACGCCCTCACACATACTACATAATGAGAAATTGTGCTTACTTGTGCTTTCGTGATAGTTGTATCACCAACAGCAGAGAGACAAAAAGATTTTAAAAATTCCCTTTATTCAGCTCCAGTCTGCAACTGTGCAACTAAAGTATAAAATTATTCAGAAGGGAACACAGTACCTCCGTGCACAAACTTATTCTATCCTTGGTTTTTGCACAAAAAAGGAAAAATCTGGGCCTGATTTACTAGTGGTCTGCACTGCTTTTTTCTTAATGAGACTCTGATACCAGACAAAACCTGAAATCGCTCAGATTCAGACTATAAGAATGTAAAATAGACATGCAGCATATAAATATGTTTGTGGGAACGTCCCAAGACTAGTTTGAAGAGGAGAATCAAAGATGGAGGATGGTAGGAGTAATTTTAACTATTTGTCTTTGTTAGTTTGTCAGCAGGAGTCAGAGACAGTTTCAAGGAGCTGGAGAACAGCTGGAGACATGCAGATGGACGGGTGGAGAGCAGAAAGGTCCACAACGGAGACATCAGAGGGATTTTATCGAGGTTTTTGTTTCTCAAACCTAAATGAAGATTTACCGTCTCAGTGAAGTGTAGAAGGTTTCAGAAAGAGGTGATTGACAGGTGAGATGTGTGAGGTATGACCAACAGGCGGAGGTGAGCAACATGAGACATGATTAACAGAGACAGGAGAAATGTGCGAGGTAGGATTAAACAGGAACAGGTGAGACATAAGTAACAGGTGAGCAGGATGAGAGGTGATAAACAGTCACATATGAACATTGTAAGGCATAACGATGAGGCGGGACGTGGACATGTGAGACTGGAGAATGTAAACTTGACATAAATCATCATGAAGACAAGCTGAAGATTCTAAAAAAGGGTTGAAACATGTTAGAAATGCAATTCTGTCTGTTTCTTCTTGTCCTTTGATTCATAAAACCTGAACTCCTTTCAAATCATGTGCTTTAATAAAATGACTCTTTTTAAGAGGGAATAAAGTTAGTTGACCAAAAATAAAGACCTTCACAAGAAACTTTTTTCACATGGAGTTTCTCTGAGCTGCTGCGTAGGTTCCCTTTTAACAGTTTTTGGACTAAATGACAGACGTTAATATTAGAAGTTTGCATGAATGTGCTTCAAATGCTAGTCTTTGTGTGCTGGTCCTATTTATCTCTTATTAATAATTATTTTTAGCTGCTGTTGGTGCTGAATTTATTCTACTGCACTTTTTGGACTAAAGGATTCACCCTGTAATCCACATGACTTTAATCAGATGTTATGTAGTGATTTTCTAATGCAGCTATAACCATGATGCATTATGGAAGAACTATTGATTCATAATGGCTAGTTAATGCACCTCTTGTTGACTAGACCATGGTCTCATGATGAATGGATGGAAACCAACCATTTCAACCCCCCCCCCCTCCCCCAGTGACTCCAGCTACCAAATCTAGACTCGACCTCACTCAGTTATTATCATGTAGAGCCGCCCTTGTATTTATAAATCCTTCAGAAGTCCAGAGTTCACACATATCAGGATTAGTTTGTCAGTGAATGCTCGGATAGATGTAGTTTTGTTCTCTTTTAAGATACAGGATAATGTTCAATCACACAATTCTGCTGGTATAATTAATTTGTTTAAGGGTTTTTCTGCCTTTGAATTTGAGGAATCATAATCCATGTTTTTATAACATCAGTCCTCAGTTTTCTTCTGTTTTAGGTAAAGAATTAAGAAGCATTCTATCAGACAGACAGACAGACAGTCCCGGCTTCTCCCTGCTGCCTCTTTTTGCTCTCTCTTTCTACCTCCTTTTCTCAGGTGGTTAAAGAGCGTCTGTATGTTCTACCTCCCGGTGGTGCTTCCTCTGAGTCTCAGCCAACTGCACCTGCATCTCAGTTTCCTCAGGAAAAAGTCTTGTTGTTGAATATTTACAAAAATAATCATCTCTTTGTTATAAGATCTCAGTTTGTCCTCCTGAAATAAATCTGTTACACTAAAAAACAACAAACATTAGTGTATGTTCCTGCGCTCTTATTGCTGCAGATGAACATTACCACAACCGTTTTAAAGTATAATTCTACCCCCACTACACAAACACACACACACACAGGCACATGCCAAATGTATCCAAACTGATCTAAATTCTTCCAGGACAAGATGAAAATTCTATTACTTTTTTACAAGCCTTCTTTTATTTTGAAAAATCATTTTTATTTTACACTGAATTAGTCAGTTAAATCCTGTCAGTTGTTCAAAAATATAATGAAAACATGATCACAGCAAGGTTTAGGAGTTTTTTCTATTTGGGTTCAGCAAAGAAAATAACCAAAATTAAAATAACAAAATTCCAAAAGGGAAATAGATCTTGAATTTAATTTAATTTTGTGATTTTTGTTGTCAGACTCTTGACCAAAAATCTCTGGTAATCCCAGGCAGATTGTCCCTAATTTTAACCATTTCATTGGGTTTGTTGTGGACTTTATTATCATTTTTTTAATTATTTTTAGTTCTCAGGTTATATGTAGCTAACATAGGAAACTCGGCGCAAGAAACTAAAAGAAATTTCTACATGTCCAACCTAAATACTATGAAATATTTTTTTTAATTTAGCCCAATAACATATAGTATTGAAACTTGCAACACTGACAGAGGCACAAAAACCACAATTACAAACCCTTAATGATTCTGCATTTCCTTTTAAAGACAACATAAAAGAAGAGTTTCTTGCCAATCATGGCCTTTCATTTGTCCTCGGGGCCTTCTGTGGTTCTGTGCAGATGGACTGTGGCCTTCTAAATGGCTAAACGCATCAGCACAAGAAACCACATGCATCTAAAACCACCAGGAGCGACACAGGAGTATAACTGGCTTTAATGTAGTACTGGTTTAATGCACAATACGTCATTGTGTGAGACACAGAGGAATTGCATTTGCTCTTTTTAAAACAATTTCTGAAAAAAAAAAAAACATTGCGTGAACAAAGAAACCTTGTTTTATTCTCTGTGCAGTTACAAGGTTTGATAAAACTCCGGAACAAACATTATGTATTAGTTTCCTGGCTGCTTTGAAGTGCTTCTGATGACAGTTTTAAATCATGAACATTGTATCTTAAGACTTATAAACAGTCTGTGTTTCTGTGACAGGAGTGAAATGAGAGTATTTTAAAGAGGCTGCTGCAGAACAAAGTGAAACTGTGAAAGCATGACACATTTATTTTGTGTCAAGAAATCACAGCTTAATATAAACTGATATAGGATCTGAAAACAGCTGAGTGCACATGTATACAATGTTCATTTACTGAAGAAGAAGTGAGTAGATTTTGAGGGGGGGGGGTCTGGATCATCATTTGGATCCAGGAATGATTTTAAGGATTCTTCATCATTGTAAGATGAAGCTGTTTTTAACATATATGTAACTCCTGGCTGAGGGCATGATTTAGCATGTCATGACATGCTAAATCATGACATGACACGACATGACACACGAGACACGACATGACACACAACATGACACATGACATGACATATAACGGAGTGTTGGACTTTACAGCCTCATGGTGAGAACCCCCTTGGAAAAGTGGTTGTAATCCCAATTAGGTTTTCTTTTCTGAGGTGAGACCGCGACCGTACTCGCTGACTGCGAGACCAGCAGCTGAGAGCGAGGCGGACTGAGAGAGAGAGAGATCGACCGGGACAGGTCTGAGGTCTTAGGCTGGATTACTGAGGCGGATAAACTGCAGCACGGAGGCTAACAGGAGCTCGTGGCAAATGGGACGTATGACTGAGCGCTGGCAGGGTGAGTGACTGTGTCTTTTATCCGGTGGTGGGACGGGCTGCGGTGACATGGCGCTCAGCTGTAAAGCTGGAGTCATGCTGACATGTGATCGGGTCGAGTTGATAAGTCTTTATTAGCAGCTCATGCTAATAAAGAACAGCAGGTGGTTGAAGTGTGGGAACTCTGTAGGTTAGACATCTGCTGTGATGAGCTCCTGACAAATTGTTCCGGACTCTTGCAGCTCGCCTCGTACCTTCTACAGGGGCAGCAGGGATTGGTCAGGAACTTCCTGATACGACACCGTGACGTAACGGGGCTCAAATTCAGCTGTTTTACATGAGCGAGTAAAGCAGCTGCTCAGAGCACAGGATTCAGGAGGATTACTTGGGAATGCACGAATTAAGCCAAAAACCACTCTGGAGGTCTTTTAAATAAAGAAATAGCATCACAACATGGTTAAAAGCTCCAAAAAGTAGATTTTTCATGATACAGGACCTTTAACTCTGAAGTAATGCAACAACTGTGACACATTCTAGGGATAAAGACACACTTCCACACTGTTCACATCACCAGAAGATACTTCCACTTCACCTGCTTTATCAGCCAGTTCAGGCCAGTATAACAGTCACTCTGAAGACCCATCAATACATAACAGACTTTCCCAGAAGAATCTAGAAAACAACCTGAAGGATGGGAGGCTTAATATGACCAGTAGGCCTCCCATGATGAATTCCTGGTGGGAGACAAAGTCTTTGCTCAAACAACAGGATAGTCAAAGTCCTAGACCAGGATGAGCAGGACCTCCTATTGATGAATCACTGCTGATCAGGTTTGTGATACAAACACTAGAAGCACCCATACAGAACTACTATAAACTAAACACACTGTCTTATACAAAACTGTAGAGGTTTAAATTTAAAATCATTTCATGTTGCTAAGAGCTACTTTATGTTCCTCTAATTAGCTACAAAGATGGTGTCAGTCAGGCAGCTACGAGTCTTACTCTAAAGAACTGGTCCTGAATCTACATACATATTCATATATAAGTAATATCAATAATGAATAACGTCCTCACCACTCATGACTAACTGATAAAATGCCCCTTTGAAATAATCTAAAATCCTTTTCAGTCAAACCCTTTAAAGAAAACATAACATCCCTGCTGTAATTTATTTATTTTACGAGGCCCCTGGTTTACTGGGGTCCACCATAACGGTCCAACTCTGGAACATGTGGGGTGTAACATGTCTACATGTGACTCACCTCACCTGACGTACAGAGCTAGTCATCCCACCCACCCCAAAAAAACAAACAAACAAACAAGTTGTGCTTAGCAGAGCTGCAAAGAGAAGGCGTAGAAGTTGTGTGTGTGACAAAACCAGAGATTTCTCTCTATCTGAAAATCTCACTTCATACTCTGAGCTCAAACAAACTTATTTATATCCAGTAAATTAGATTATTTTACTCTCTGGGGAAACTGATCTGTTTTTCAGGGGATCTTAAAAGACAGATGAATTTATTTAGAACATAATGTTTACATGCTTCTTGTGATTTCTCATATCAAAATGAATACACACACGAAAGGAACACACTCACTCACACATACACGTTTAACACTATTACTGACTGTGTTATGCCTCTGGCAGTAAAAGCCATCAGCTTGTAGCCATTAACGACATCTCGATGGACCAGACAGACCACCAAACATTTCTAAAAATCTAAATGTATGCTCATCTTTGTTCCTCTTGACACTCATGTGGTGTTCAGTTGGATCCAGGATGTGATGCTCATAGTTTTACTTTGCCATCATTTCTTGTTCTGGTTATTTAAATAAATGTCATTTTATTTTTTGTGGTAAGTTCCAGTGTTAGCATTCGCTGTCTGATGTTCCTCATAATGAAACTTTTTTGATTCAGTTTTACGTGATTATTTCTCCTCCATCCTCTTCCTGATTCTCCTTTTCCTCATCAATTTCCTTACTGTTATAATCTTTATTATCCAGACATCTATGAGTGGATTTTCTCTTCCTCTCACAGCCTGCTGTTTAAAATCCAAACCAGTTTTATGGTCCTTTTACTATTTTTTTTTTTTTACTTTATCTGTGCACCCCTCAGCTTGATCATCTTATCTCCTCCTTCATCCTCTTCCTGTTTTTCTAAAAGCACTCATCCCTTGGGCTGTTTGTGGACATGGCATCAAAACAGGCAGTTCAATCATACAATTACCTGTGGAGGAAAAAATAACATCCGCGGGTCACGCAAACACAGTAGACACGAGGGGTCAGAGATACACAAAGATCTATCTGAATAAATACATAGAAATTATTGCTATTGAATTTAGGTGCCGTTCAAGCCTTTTCCACGGTTATAGGTGGAATAATTTCATGGTCTGTTCCAAGATGGCTGCTCACCAGAGCAGAAAGCAAGTCCTTAAAGACAGGGATGAGACATTTTGGTATGAAAGATGTGGACGTGCCTGTACAGAGTCCTGACCTCAACTCCATAGTAGGAACATGCAGAAACCTTTAAAGGGGCGGGACCTTAACATGTCAAAAAGGTCAAATTAGGACAACATTTTTATATGCATATGTGATCAATCTAATTAACAGCGTAAACAGCTACATTTAAACTTCTCAGGTCGGTTCATGACTCTTTAGCATACTGATCATATCAAATTTTGACCTTATTGATGTTCTTCTTCAACAATAGATCACGGATCTGTTGCATTTATTTAGTCATATGTAGTTTTTTTTTTTTTAATTTTGACTGCAGGATCTTTGGGCATGTATGATTTCATTAAAACAAATATTACATGAATAATCACTGAAAAAAAATCCATCCAAGGAAATACTGCTTTGTTTACTTACACTACTCAAAACGTTGAGGGTATTTGGTTTTTGGGGGAAACTTATGGAAAATGCTTAAAGTGCACACTACATCAGGGCAGCTGTCATGATGAGCAGTCTAGACCCAAGAGCAAACTCTGGACAACAAAACAAGCAAGTTTCATTGAAAAGCAATGAGTGAGTGCTGGGGGTCAGCACAAAGTGCTGCAGGATGGTTATCTGGTTTCTTATTTGAGTGGTGTCCTTGTAGATAGGGCCTGAGGGGACCAAGGGACTGAGGAGCCAATCAAGCAGCTTGTGTTGACTGGGACTTCCAGGTAGGTCCAGGAGGTAAAGGTGTGAGTGGGTAAAGCTGGTGAAGATCCTTTCTGAGGCTGGGAGGAGAGCTCGTTGCCTGGGGGTGTCTCATGGGGCTGGTAGGGGGGCAAACAGGAGTCACCAGAAGATTCTGGAAACAATAAATAAGCTAGCAAAAGACTTTTCAAATGATACATGAGAGATACCTCTCTAGGAAGCAAAGGAGCCACCATGTAGTTTCCAACAGTCTGGCAATGTGGAACTGCAAAGGTCCAGCTTTAAGCAGAGGTGATTGGAAGATGGGTTGCAGGTGAAACTCCTCAGCCAGCTCTCCTCCCACAGCTGGAGCAGCAGGCACCCAGGCCCGACCCAGAGCTCACCTGAAAGAAAGAACTCAAGGACAGCTGCCCCAGACCCTCTGACACAAGCATGCAGTGGTGTTTTCCTCATTTCAAATAATTTACTGAAACAAAAGCCAGCAGCTGTGGTGAGTATCTGCTCTGCACCGTCACCCAGAACAAATTCCTTGTACTGTGCAAATAATACTGATTCTAAGTATACCACAACAAAATATATCAGTGTCTCATTAATGTGTCATGTGACCTAGAGCATCAGTTACATTCATTATTTGTTGCTACATGGTTTTTCACGCCATTAACTCAAATGAAGTCTGTTGAACAAAAGGAGTAAATTAAACCTGCTCCTGTTGTAAAGTAAGTTTGTTCTGACGTAATAAGGTACCCAGACTCACCATTCTGTCTGCCAAAACGTTCCAAAAAGGACAAAAATAAAAGTTGAGACACCAGAACCATTTTAAAACTCCATGACCCATTGTTCTTCCATGGGCCTGCAGATGGTATCAGTGGAAGAGGCTCAAAGGAAGAACCTCTGACTCCAGAGAAACTTCATGCAGTTCCTTCACTTCCCTCGTGTGCTGCTCTAATAATTATCTTACGATATCTTATGATCATAATTTTAAACACTATCATTCCTCACATTTACTGTCAGCTGACTTTCAGTGCAAAATGTCCATCATCCTCTCTTCTTATGAACTCTTATTTTGTTTAAATACATTAATGGACTCTTAAAGTACTTTATGTTCACTTTCTTACAGATTTTCGGATAAATTTTAGCATTATAGCCTAATTGAAATGGATTTTTTGTTTTGCTTTCTTTTGGTTTTGGCTAAATAGCCCAAAGTGCAGATGGAAGTGTAAACTAATCCTGGACACTCTGATTGTTTGTGGTTACTTTATCTTTTAACCCATCAATATAAGATATTTTATGCCTACAATTATTGTTTGGAACAAAACAACATTTTATGTCTGGAAATTGATTCTTGTAGGAACCCTCCCCTCTCATCTAATGTCCAATAGTGCTCAACACATTCCCAAACCAGTCTAATAACTTACCTCTGGCAGTTCTGCCAAGTTAATGGACGCAGACCGCACACTGTTTTAAAATCCCCCTATTACATTCAAACTATTCACTAATGCCTTTCTTCAATTTACTAATGCCCCTTTACCACAAAAGGCCACGAGTCAGCAGCCCACATGACCCCCCTCTCAGCAAACACACACCCACAACCTCAACAGCCCATTAAGTGGCATTAGAGCCTCTTTCTGGTAAATTATTTTGACTTCATGGCACAAAGCAGCATTTCAGAGTCACCTTTAAATCTTACCACACATTTCACAAACTAATGTACTAATCACTATAGACACGTTTACCCAGAACCTTTTTACTGTGGAGCATCTTCATTTCATTCAGCTCCTGTTTGTTGTGTTTCTTCTTAATCTGAGTTGCAGGGTGGATGAGACGCGTTGTTGGTGTGTGTTGCAGCCTGAAGTCTTTCAAATGCACATTTATGATGGTTGTTTGTGGGAGTGTTTGAAAAACTCAGCCAATCACAAGTGTTTAGTCTTCGCCTGCACATTCTGTTACGTTACTGGAAAATATTATTGTAAATATTTACAGCATACATCAGACATCACATGAATTGTTATGGACATTTTCATGTATCAGCCCAGTGTCTGTAAAGAAAAACAACCAAGATGGCCGGTCCAGACACCCTCTACTGTAGAAATCATTGAATTAAACCAGCTGAGTATTTCTGTGAAGACTTCACTGAGTCAATCCACCCTGGAATCTGTCCTTTGGGATTTTAACATCTACCTTGCCCAATCTCCATCGTCCACTCACCCTCTGTACTCACGTACCATCTCCTGAGTCCCCAAGTTTTCTCTGGTTTGGTCCTTGAGCTTGCAGATCCATCTTACCTCCTAGATCTTCAACATAAAACAAGAAAAAGTAATAACAAATTCAATCGTGCACAGTTTACTATTTAAATGGCTTTCTATAGGGTGCTGTTTATAAAGTTACACAGTGAAAAATTAAACGCAATATTTTTGGTTATTTAGCTTATTTTCACCTTGTTATTCATTTATTTTTAAATGTGTTGTGAGTCTGGGGTTTTGGGTTGTGTTTTAATTTCTCCTGTGTGTTCAGTTGTGGCTTTGTTTTCCACCTCTGGGTTTAGTTGTGGGTCATTGTCTCCTCCGTGTCCTCTGGCCTCCATATTCAGTTCTGTGTCCTGGTCGCGTCTGTCTTCCTGTTTTGCTTTTATTTTGACATTGTCGTTGCTTCCTGTTTTGCCGCTGTGTGTCCCTGTTTTATTTCAGTAATTAGTTTGCTGTGTGTTCAGTTGATATTTAAGTGCTGTGCTCAGTGTCAGTCTTTGTCGGTTTGTTCTTGGGTGTTCCTGCATGTGTGGATTGTTTGTGATCGTTCCTCCGCTTCCTTTCCCTGAGCACGTATCTTCTACATATAAGTTGAGTTTAGCTGCCTGGACAGCTCTTTATTTTCTTCATTAAAGGTTTTTGTGATTATACTACTGCTGAGTGGCTCCTCTTGCATTTGGGTCCAGAAACAGCCAAACATAACAAAATGTTACATTTACTAACTAAATGTTTAGTTATCAAGCTAAATGTTTAATTTGAAGTTAAATGTTTATTTTACAAAATAAATATTTAGGTCAGACCTAAATATTTAACTTTCAAAATTAAACGATTAGTTTGAAAATTAAATATTTAATTTTAAAAATAAATATTTAAAAAGTGTGGGTGTTGAACCTTCTCACTGGGAAAAGTGTGGATGTTTAATCACCCACATCCCCCACGGGTGCGACGCTCATGCTTGGCAGCCTTGCAGACTTACATGTGATTCGTTATGAAACCAGGAAGTCTGGACGTGTAAATAATGAAACTAGCGACCACCCAGCCGACTGAGATCAAGATCTGTTACTATGTGACTTTATTTTCAGACTGTTGTGTGATCCACTGTAAAATTCGTACATACTGTACCTTTAAGAAAACCCAGTTATGTGGAAGTTGGTTTGTAGTTTGTCCCCATGACCTTTCAAAAACAAATTGGAAGGGCAACATTTCACTTCTGTTCAGTCTTCCTGAAAGTACGAAACATTCTGCAGCATTACAGTGTAGTTAATCTGGGCCACCTACACAGTTAAGATCAGTAAAAGAATATGAGTAATCTAATGGGAGCAGCCTTAAGCTGCTTTCACATGGGAACCCTCGGCCCTTGACCCTTGTCATCTGTCTGGGAGCTCTAGGTTTCAGCTATCGTGTTTCAAAAACAATATACACAACAGAGAAAAGGCTCCGATTAACTGAATGTAATTAGAAGGACTTGAAGAGTTTATCATCTATACAGATAAAAGAAAGATGTTTCATCTACCTGATACTGCAAAGAAAGTTATGGATGGAAGAAAGTTCATCACTCAGTAGAACTAACGGCTGGATAAACTGTCAAGACCTTCAGATCTTAGTATAAAACGATACTCAGATGTAGTAACAAAAAATATTAACTAGAGAACACTTTACATGTCCCTTCTTCTATATTTAGCTATTTCTTGGTAAATTTACCTTAAACTATTAGTTTTCCTCTGATTTGGTAAATGGTGTGTACTTGTAAAGCGCTTTACTCAAGTCCTACGATTCCCAAAGTTCTTCACACTACAGTATGACATTGACTGATTCACTCACGTTTGGTGGTGATAAACTACACACATGTTGTATCCACATCTATCCGGGGACACACACTGACAGAGGCGAGGCTGCCAGGCACCACCGAACCCTCCGACCATCACCAAACAGGCAAAGTGGGTGAAGTGTTTTGCACAATGACACAACGTCCAGGTGACTCTTTTTCTCGGTGGAGCGGGAATTTGAACTGGTGACCCTCTGATTAGCAGACAACCCGCTCTACCACCTGAAACCCCACAAACTACCTTCAAACGTAGGAAGATTTCTCATCTTGTTACTACGAAACTTTCTGCTTGGAAAACCAGAATCCTGGTGGTTTGGATCTTCCCTGAAAGGGTTCCAGGTCTAGAGACTCATCTCATCCGATCTTCTTTCCCCCTTCCTTTCTCTCCTCACATGGAGTTGTGGTCAAACCATAAAGTTCGAGCGGTTTGCAGCTTGTTCAGTGGCTCATTTACACTCATCAGATTCAAGTCTTGGGAGAAAAAAAAAATCAGATGATTGACAAAAATACTGCATGTTAGCACCAGATCCAGTGTGTGATTATTGCAGTGGGTTGGTTTAGAAACTGTGGAAACTACAGAAAACTGACAAAGAACAGTATTAAATAATAATGATGATAACACAAGCAAGAAGGTCATAATAATATTAAATTAATAAATCCAAACCCTTGATAATATTTATATTTGATTTGATATTAGATTAAAGACAGGAATGATGAGCAGGATTCATTTCAGTACTGGTTCATTTTTATTATACTGAACTTCATGGGAACATTTTTCTTTTTAAAATCTCCTCTAGATGCTCCAGAACAATTATTTCTGTTTCTAACGTGAACTAACACAAAGTATGAGGCCATAGTTATTGTACAGGTTAAGGTCCTACACCACGTGCTTCTTTAGGATTCCACCTGCTTCTTGTGTGACGTGTCTGTGATCGTGTACCATCCGAACACTTGCAGCTCTCTGCTGACACCTGCTGATGGGTTTTAGACATTTATTGATGAATGGACTAAAGGTTTCAAACATATCAGATAAAATGTAACTTAACATGTTGAGCAAACTGATATTCACGCCATTTTATTTATTAATAATGTAACCTGAATACCCATCAACTGTTTTCCTTGTCAAACACAGCCGGAGGTCAAAGGTTTGATACCTCCAAACACCTGGGTGCTGTTGTTGTTTTCTTTTTGTTCTACAACAATCTGGTTCATGATACAGAAATTGTGTTTCCTGATTAGTGCAAAAGCAGAAAAAGAATCATCAGAATCAGAACACGCATGCAAACATTTACTATAAACTCTTTGAGGATGTAGATCTGTAGGTAAGATGGTGATCAGTGATCAGTAACTGTGGCAGACCATGTGACCCATCGGGGTTCAAAAACAGATGATTTTCTATTAAACTGCACTGAATTCAACATCTTTTGTTCTGTTGCTGATGTAGACGTACAACAAAGCCTTTTGTTGATGGGTTGTATTTATGTTTTATTTTGTATTTTATTGATCTTTGTACAGCAGGTTTGTGAAAGGTGTTTTTAGAAATAAACTTTACTTACTTACCCAAAAGAATCTGATAAAGACGGGCTTAAAGCGAGGTCTGTTTATTAAAAACATTTTGTTGATCACAAAATATTAAAACATATATTAGTTTTATATGTTTAAAAATGGTCTGTGGTTAATCAACTACAGTGCTGTGAAAAAGTATTTGCACCCTTACAGTTGTCTTTGGTCTGTCACGTTTGATGTCTTCTAGGGATGCGCTGATACAGATACTGGTATCGGGTCTCCGGGCCGATACCATTCCAATGTACTCGTGTCAGTTATTTAACCAATACCATGAACTGTTACTTAAAATGTGGAAATTCTGTAATAATTTCACAGAAAATGTTTAATTTTCACTTTAAATTTTAGTTTTGTGGTCATTTTTATTATTTTATTTTTTATTGAGTTCACCATCATTTGTTGTAACAAGCAGAGAAGAAAATAAAATCTATCATCCAATTAATTGCATGTTTTTGTGTGGTAGAAGTATCGGCATTGGTACTTGGTATTTGGCAAGTACTCAAATCCAAGTTTTGGTATCGATTTGAAAAACCTGGTATCGTTGCGTCCCTAATGTCGTCATCACTGACCTGATCTTTATTCTCTGTTTCCACATTTCATTCTCTGTTAAACATTTTAAGTATTTGAATCCAGCCGTCAAACAAACATTACAGAACATTAGTAAAATAAAACAGATTGAATGGTTGTACTTTTCCAGATGGATCTCTGAGGATCTGGGATTTTGTGCTCAGCAGCAGGTTGTGGCTTCTTCTCTGTCAATAAGTGATATCTCATTTACAAGCACTTACCCATCCTGGAGTCATTTAATACTGAGGTTACCGACCCTGTGACAGCATAATGTCTGCTAACATAATGTACTTCAGTTACAAACTATGAGGTTCATGGATCTTATTGTTTTTTCATCCACTTCTCTTCTCCAAAAAAGACAAGAAGGGGAAAGAAGACACGCTGAAGAACATGGTTCTTTATCACCAGATGTGAACTTTGAACTTCGGTATTGATAAATGAAAGACAGTCTTTCTGCACAGTGTTCATCTCACACTCACACACACACACACACACACACACACACACACACACACACACACACACACACACACAAGTGTGTTTTGGTATCCTTATGGGGACCGTCCATTGACTTCCATTGATTTTAGTAACTAGATTTATACCTAACCCAAACCCTTTTACTAACCTTAACCATTACTGATCTATAACTAACCCTAAGACTAACTAAAACTCTATTCACACCATACCTATAAACCTAACCCCTAACCCTAAAAAGGGGAGTCCCCCTCATGGGGACCAGGCTTCGGTCCCCACAAGAACCCTCGGACCCCAGAAAGATAGTAAAAGTCAGGAAACGGGTCCCCAGGAGGTCAGAAATACAAACCCACACACACACACACACACACACACACACACACAAGTGTGTTTTGGTATCCTTATGGGGACCGTCCATTGACTTCCATTGATTTTAGTAACTAGATTTATACCTAACCCAAACCCTTTTACTAACCTTAACCATTACTGATCTATAACTAACCCTAAGACTAACTAAAACTCTATTCACACCATACCTATAAACCTAACCCCTAACCCTAAAAAGGGGAGTCCCCCTCATGGGGACCAGGCTTCGGTCCCCACAAGAACCCTCGGACCCCAGAAAGATAGTAAAAGTCAGGAAACGGGTCCCCAGGAGGTCAGAAATACAAACTCACACACACACACACACACACACACACACACACACACACACACACACACACACACACACACACAAGTGTGTTTTGGTATCCTTATGGGGACCGTCCATTGACTTCCATTGATTTTAGTAACTAGATTTATACCTAACCCAAACCCTTTTACTAACCTTAACCATTACTGATCTATAACTAACCCTAAGACTAACTAAAACTCTATTCACACCATACCTATAAACCTAACCCCTAACCCTAAAAAGGGGAGTCCCCCTCATGGGGACCAGGCTTCGGTCCCCACAAGAACCCTCGGACCCCAGAAAGATAGTAAAAGTCAGGAAACGGGTCCCCAGGAGGTCAGAAATACAAACCCACACACACACACACACACACACACACACACACAGAGCAACACAAGCAGGTTTATTGTCTTTAAGTTAATAAACTTTTCATTTGAAACAAGTAGCAATAGATGAGGTCATCCAGTAACTGGAGGGTTGGAGGTTCAATTCCAGCTCCTTCCTAATCAGACTACCATGGGGCCTTTAATTGGGCGAGACACTTCACCCATCTTTCATATGTGTGAATGTTGGTGGTTGGAGGGGCCAGTGGCAGCCTGGCACAAGCTTAGGAACTTTCAAATCTGCTCTTAAAGCAGTACTGAATAACTTCTCCACAGCCCTGTCTCGAACCTGTGTTCTGCAGAAATATGCTACCTGTAGAGATGTGCGACACATGTGCTGTTCCACAGTCTTGACTTCAATAAATAGATTTATCGTTTATTTTTGTTTCTATGTTTTTCCATAAATACATTTTACCTATCAAATAAATTCTCCCAGGACAGAAACACTAAATATGATGTTATTTTTACTTTCTTTACATTATCAGAGCAACAGACAAATGTTTGGACACACCCAGAGGAGAAGGACCCAACAATGGGCAATAAGGACCCAGAGGGCTTTTATATAGAAAATATCAGGGAAGGATCATAAAAATATGTTTAAATAATTAACAGGAAACACTCACCATAAACAAGAATATTGTAAATAAACTTCTAATAACACCTCATTATGAAATAAGTTGAAAATTCGTACTATGGCAGCATTTTTCTTCAGGGCAGCATAAATCACTAGAACACCACTTCCTGCTGAGACCCAAATTACGGAGGTTATTTAGTCTATTGTAAAGCCATCGGAGGGTCCAGAGTGTCTAATATGAAGCTGAACGTGTTTTTCGGTGAGTATCCACTTAGATAACTTTTAAAACTTATTCAGTACTGCTTTAAAACCCACCTCTTCTCATTAGCTTTTAACAAGTTTGTTTTTATTAGCGAGGTGTTTTATGTATTCATGTATTTTTAGAGCTTTTATTCTGTGTACTGTTTTTTGTTATCTTATTGTACAGCACTTTGGTAAACCCTGGTTGTTTTTAAATGTGCTTTATAAATAAACTTGACTTGACTTGGCATCTGTCCGCCTGCACCAGGGCAGCTGTAGCTGGTTTACCTCCACCACATTGTGACTGAGTGTGTAAATAAATCATGAATTCACTGTAAAGAGCTTATGGGTGCCTTGAACAGCCATATACAGATCTAATCAGATTATTATTACTTGTGTTTGATTGTGAGGAGAAACTGGGTTTTCTGTGTCAAATCATGACATCATGCAAAGAACAATATAAAATATACATGTTTAAAAATGTAGATCACTTGTTGAATCTGAATTTGTAACAATATGGTGAGAGGAAAAGATTCTGGTGACTCTGAGAGAGGATTCATGTTTAGGGCACAGATGGCTGAAGCTTCAGTTACAAAAACAGCTTGAAGGAACAACAGTGACATCTGCAGAAGATTTACCAAAGATATCAGAGAAAATACTAAAAGCAACAACAATGATTCTAACTGACAAACAGGAAGGCTGTTTAGTTGTGTTCATGTTTTTGTTTAATCTTTAAATTTCTACATCAGAAAGAACTCTCAAACACAGAGTCTCCCAACTTAGTTAATTTCTTTAAAGAGTCCCTTCCATTAAAACCGTTTTTCTGAGGTTTCTGTTAAATATTTTAGCGCCACATGTGTTCTTACCTTCATAGTTGGTGTGAAAACAGGTCAACAACTTCTCTTTCAGTTTTTACCTCTCAAACTACGCAGGTGGTGATAACACCCGAGTTCGAACGGCCGGTACTTGTTTCATCACAACTCCTTTGTTCGTTAGTATTCATCAGCTCCTGCAGTTGAAACCACGCCTAGCATGCTGCTGGCTAAAAGCTGTTAGCATAATACGTATCAAAGAGGAAGACACGACGTCTGACGTTACCATGCGCAGCGGGGCAGGAAACAGTATACCTTGCTCTCATAGGCTAGTTTGTTAACCAATCTGAGTCCAGCAAATTAGAATAATGAATATGAACGAGCTGTTGACAGAAGGAGCCGGAACCACCTGAATTTTAACACAGACAGATTGAAAGGTCTGTTAATCAGTGTTTCCTGACGTTTTTTAGATATAAAATGTTTCATATTACTGGTTAATACTTAAGAATCTGTTGTGGAATGTTAGTAGAATTCTGTTGATGTTCAAACATCACTGAATAAAATCATAAAGAACTTTGGTTCATAAATGCTGAAGGACGTAAATTTTCTCCAGCAGTAAAGTCAGCTCTGTCTTTTCTTGCAGATTCTGATTTTCTTGAATGAAAGTGGATTTTTGTGGCTGATGTACTGATATTTTCGATAAGGCACTTCCTGTTTGATATAAGCTGAGTTTCTCTGAATTCAGTGTGCTCATTTTCTAACTATAACATAATTCATATGTTCACACCCAAAACCTTTAAATGCTCTGGTTTTCTTCTGTCACAGCTTGTTTCTGTGAATCATTCTAGGTTACAACAATTCTTGGTCTGATCCACATGTCTGGTTCACTGTCTTTAGCTTCAACATGCTCCCTGTTTCCCCTCTGTAAATCTCTTGTGCTCGCTTGTTTTGTGTGACAGATGTTTAATCATTCCTTTAATAATAATAATAATAATAATATGTGTAAATTGAGGCTATTTGAAGCTATTTGGCTGTTAAAATTTGAAAACTCTGTTCTGTAAAAAAAGCATTTAATAATACAGAAGTCCCTTTTAGGTATCACAAGGAAACTAAGAGTAAAACCCTGCTGCAGTCCTCATGGAAGAGGCTAGTCTCTGGATGATGGTTTGGATAATCTGTGGTCATAAAGCTAAACTCCTTGTTCACCACTAACCAGGCTGAAGTTTAGACAGATTTCCTCAACTAAGCAAAAGAATCAAAGGAAAAACCAACTCTGTTTCTCATCAGGGTTAAAATCTGCTTTAACGAGCAGTTGGACAGGTGTGCCTAATAAAGTGGCCAGTGAGTGTATACATCTTTCTGCATCCTGAGCGCCTGTGAACACCTGAATCTCGTCCTAAACTGATCACAGCTGGAAGGCTTTTAACAATGTGGGTCAGTTGATCCAGATGTTTGTCAGTGAGAACAGTCTCTCCTCAAAGGACAATGACTTTCTTCATCTTTGAAGTTCTGGTTCTGAGAAGCATTAACATCTGAAGAAATAATTTAAAGGTGGTTTATGGAATATTTTCATAAAAAGCAATATTTTTAACAAAATAATGCTTCCACAGGGTGTTTAGAGGGTTGTAGAATGAAAATACACTATTTCCATTAAAAATTATATTTGAAGTAAACTATTATAAAATATCAATTTTGACGGGCATGACGTTGGCATTTTGTTTACATCTACCAGCCAATAGCTGGCAGAGCAGCGGGCACCAATTTGGGTTGCCTAATACCATAAATCAGGGGTGGCGAACTCCAGGCCTCGAGAGCCACTATCCTGCATATTTTAGTTGTTCCCCTGCTTCAACACACCTGCTGCAGATGAACAGGTCGTTAACAGTCTTCTATAGGACTTGCTGGCAGGTTGCAGATTTGAATCAGGTGTGTTGAAGCAGGGGAACATCTAAAATGTGCAGGATAGTGGCTCTTGAGGCCTGGAGTTTGCCACCCCTGCCGTAAATAATCCAGCACAGCGAGGCTGGTACTGTGGAGTCTGCAAGTCCAGCAGCTGGAAGCTCCAGGGATATGGGGTGATTATATACCTTGTTTGCTTGCCATAGGGGGTTTCCCAACGTTTTTATTAGCAGCTAGCTAACATGTAGCTACATGTTGCTGAAGTGGAGGAGCACTTTTTTGACTGGAAGATACACAGAGGATTTTATTGCTTTTTTAAAATTTTATTGGATAAGTGGGTGCAGGATGGTGTATGACGAGGAGAGAGGATCTTAAGAGGGACTGCAGGAAGTTTTGGAGCCGCGGAGCAACTGAGCTCTTAGCCATGGACTGAATCGATGATTGAGCTACAAACAGGTAGGAGCTGCTTTTATCAGAGTCAGTGTGTGATCAGCGGGGCTGGAGAGCATGATTAGTGAGCTGAACTCATGATATTTTATTGTCCTGCTCGGATCGGGGATCAGAGTGGGTTTGGTGAGGAATATTGGTCGACCTGAGCATCGGAGCGCGTGCGGGGGAGGGTTAATGAGCCTGGCCCCCAGATGGCTGAAGGCTTTGTGCTGTGTTATTCTGTTCCTTTTCCATATACCACATTTAATGCAAAAATGTAAAAAATCTTATATTTAATATTCAGCACAAACTTTGTATATGTAACTATTTCTATCTGTCGCCACACGTCAAGGAAACACAAATAATGTTTTAGTGCGTTTTATTCTTTTTTTTTTTTTTTTTTTTTACTTAAAAACAGTGAACAGGGAAAGACTCCATTCTATCTATTGAAAAAGATGCATACTAACCCAAAACTTTATGCATTACTACCATCTAGTGGTGGAGGATAGAAACAACGTATTATTTGTAAGTACAGTTCTGCAACTTGGTTTAAAGGTTTTTGTTTCATGTTTCTCGAGTCCCCGAGTCCTGCCTGTGTTGAGTTCATTCACCTCACCATGACAATGTGCTAATGCAATTATATGTCAAAACACAACTGTTTTATTCTAAATGGGTCATTTAAAAAATGAAAATAGGTTATGAGATTATAATCTCCACATCTGTCTGTCACCTAAAATGATACATCTCACAAAATATCTCGTCTCATCAAGTCAGACTCTGTATCCATCATTAACCATCTGAATTCAGGCGAGAACCATTTAATGAATCTGCAGTAATATCCTACTTTGACCAGCAGGTGTCACTAGAACCCAACAAAGTTTTGTGAGCCGGTTCTTTGCAAGAGAAAGGTGAAGTAATTTCCTCCGTTACGTTTTCAGACTTTACTTTACATTATTAATAAATAAAATGTCATAAAATGACGTGAATATCAGTTTGCTCAACATGTTAAGTTTATTTAGCATTTTAAAACCAAACTCAACATACTACGAGTCAAAAGTTTAGACACTGACTGGTAGTGAACTTGTACACAGCCATTACAGACTTTATACTTGTTGTGCATCTAAATAACTTGAATTCAGTTCATTAATTAATTCAGTTCATAATAAAGTTATTTTAAGGCACTTACAGAAACATCATGTCAGTTAGTACAAATAAAACTTTTCCTATCACCTTATCATCATTTTAACACAATCCTCCTGAGCAGCACGACGAACTTCCAGCAGAACCAGAACCAGGAGGAACCTCCTGGCTCGACCCACTGGGGTCTGAGAGGACAGAGACAAACAGATGGATTTGGGCAAGTTTGTGGAAAGATAAACAGAAATAAAGTCCATAGCGACAATAAAAAACATGGAGAGTAAAGACATGTGGTCAGTCTATAACACATTTTGAATTATGTTCAAAAATTGGGAAAGAAATCTGTGATTTGTACCAACATTGACTATAAATCTGTAGTGAATTTATATATTCACAACATTTATTTCTTGATTAATAATTCTCTCTGGTCTTTTGGGTTGAAGTGAAATATTACTGACAGCATTTCCTTATTATTGTTGATGAGTTCTGTGATAATGTGAAAACCTTCTTTGTCATTGTTTTACTTTTTGAGTTGCTGGAATTGAAAGAATTTCCAGAGTCTTCCAACATCTACAGTGAAAAAGTAAAAAGGTCTTTGTGATGAACTTCTTGTTGTAATTTATTTCTCATTTGGCTGTTTGAGACTTTTTGTATTCCTTTTCAGAAAGCTGCTCTTGTTGTTGATTTCTAAAGTCCTGATGGGTCAAATACTTCAGGAGACTGAGAGTCAGACGAGCTGTTCAACATTCCAGACGCGTGTTTTGACTCAGTGGTATGGGTTCATATCTCATCAGAAGCTGATTGTTTTGTTCATAAAACGGGATTTTTAGCAGTTTTGTGGCAGTTTTACATGTTTTTTCTTTCTTATTTTAATATAACAGCTCAAATGTTTATTATGGAACAAAATTCCTGTGATTCTCATCTTGTTTTTTTAATGAGTGAAATTTATTTAAAACTGAAAACCTTTAGGTTAAATTGGATGGAATATAAATGAACCAGTTTGTAAATTCAGGATAAATGCAAAGACATTTGAAGTGATCAGTGCAAGACTTTGTTTAAACTGAAATTTGATTCTTTATTTGTAGTAAGATTAAACATTTTCTCGAAAATAGTGTAAATTCACTGTTTAGTTGGTTTATTCTTAGTTGTTTTGCATAAAAAATTTAATGTTTAGTAATATGTTCCCAATACTCTAAAATTGTAAAAATTGAAAGTAATTTCTGTAACCATAAACCCAAACTGGATACTATTCAGATGCTTTTAATCTGAAAATACCAGGAGCGTAAAATTAGCATGGATGGAAGAGATACGTCTCCACCAATATCCAACGAAAAAATTTTAAAAAAAGAAAAGAAACAGGGTAGGGTTGGGTGGTTGATTCACATGTCCCCACCAATGCCAAGAACAAATCTACTCCCTTGAAAAATACATTTAGCATGTGATCAAATTTACAGAATAATAAACCTTGTCCGGTAAGGTCACTAGAGGTCTCAATGACCTGTATGAACTGTGAACGAACTACAGATGATTTTTGGACAGCAGCCCTATAAGAATCTTGTGTTCATGGTCGGTTCTGAAGTTCATGTCCAGGTTGGTGGTCTGGTCCATGATTTTCCATGAATGCACTGCGTAAATTCTCTGCGTAGGAACGCCAGGTGAATGTCTTCCAAACAACCTGAGCACAGCACACAATGACCAGGGATTATTTACTTTTTATTACAATATTTATTTTAAAATTATAGAAGACTGTATGGTTTTACTATTACAACATATACATACAGCATAAAATGTGAAAACTTTTTCAGAACCTGATTCAATCAGACTGAACTTTTATATCTTCATGTTTTAAATATCTGTTTAAAAGTCCTAACTTAGGAGGACAAAGGCAGTGACACGAGGACCTGCCTTCAACAGATCCCAACCGCGGTCAGGTTAGTGTTCAGGTTCACACTGACCACAGTGAAAAGAGGTTGTTTACAAAAAAATTACACATACTTCTCATTTTTCACGAGGTAATATGATGCAACAGGTTAGCAAAGGTGTTACTGTCCATTGGGAGATACACCATCTCACTGGTCTATGGCTGCGCCCATCCAGGTCCTCCTGACACTTCAAAATAAAAGCAGCAGCAACAGCCTGCAGATCTTCCTCTTCATCCTGCAGCTGTAGAAGGTGCAGCTGAAGATGACGTCTTGAAAAATTAAAAGCTTCTCCACAAATTTTCAAGCAGATGTTGATCAATACAAATAATTTTAGAATTAACACACAGCCGCCACTTTTATTCCCCAATAACATGTGCACAAAGTCATATGATCTTCATAACAACTTGAAATTGCCATGAGTTGCACATAGGACAAAGAATATAAGAACTCTACAGCCAGCATAGGGCAGAAAATCATCTCGTTTTCTCAAGGATACCTCACGTTGCTATTAAATGACAGCCGTACCAACTTCCTACAACAGCTGTAGGACACCATGTCTCCCTCACGGATGTCTTGGATTAAAGATTGTACTTTTAAGAGGTGTAAACTTAATAGCTATGTAGATCATGCAAGCTCTTTGTTAACCATTTGTTAACCATTTCCTTTTCAGGTTGTTATTATATTAGATATTCAGTGGGAAATTACTGACACGAGTTAAGTTTCACTTTCCTTAAGTTTCACTTTGACATGCCTCGCTGGCATCTAATAAAACAGACAATACAAGGAAGGCAGATCAGATCTCTCCAGTGTCTAGCGAGGTATGTGTGTTGATCTCCAGAATGCATGCTGTACTTTGAGAGAATTGTTTAATAAAGCTGTGTTTCAAGAGTCTTAACCAGTTTGTCTCTTCTCTGATCCTGAACTCGGTTGAGTCTTTTGGTACATGACTTCAACACAACACGAAAAACACAATTTTCATAGAAGTATGTTTATTCAATCTGTTTCTAACAGTGACCTGCTGGCAATGACCTGACAAAATGTGAGATGTGTGCTTCAGTCTGGGTTTGGTTTGGAATACATCAAGTATCTGAAGAAAGGCAGCAAATCAAAGGTCAAAATAAATAAGTTATTTATCAGTTGTTTTTCTTATAGAACTTAATGACACTAAATGATATTTAATTTCTTTACCAAAGCTATAATTAAAATTGTGTTGATATAAAAGTCCCCTCATGCTGCTGATTTGTGTTATTAATTGGTGTTAATGTGATGCCAGGAGACCTCACAGCTCTGTGTTGTACGTCACTAAATTCAGCCTGCATTGTTATGGCCGAGCAGCTCCACGTGCAAAGATAAAAACCCGTCCTTCAGTGTCACTACACCCACACACAGAAACCGAACCTGCCCAGGACATACCAAACATATCAGACACAGAAGACATGGACTCAGTCAGAGGAATGATTGGAATGGCAACCTGTTCACCTCCGGGTACTTAAAGTAATATTTACAACGCACAGCTTGCCAGACAACCTGCGTCGCTCACATTAGCCGTGTCATATCCGTGTCACTTACCTGGTCAAAAAAAGTCATGATGAGCTTCTTGTTTCAGCTGCACAGCCAGATCCTGTGAGCAACTTCTGTGCCTGCTTCTTGAATCCATTTCACCATTTCCTGTGGTCAGCTAGCTTCCTGTCTCAAACAAAGTGCTTCACAACAGAAACATAAAAGAAAAAACACAATAACCTAATACCACACTTAACCAAACATTATTAGAAAGAAGCAGGTTGAACAAAATAACTAGCAAATGGAAATGTTCAGTTATGCTGGTTGGAGGGAACAGAGAGGGGAGGGCTAGCAGTTAGCATGTGTTAGCATGTTCACAGTTAACATGTGATATCCATGCTTGCTTATTGCACTTTGTCTTAGGCTGAACTAACCTTCATCTTAACCGCAGCAAACTGGAGGTTCAGATCATTGTTGTTTTTCTAATGAATTTTGTTTGCAGCTCACAATGTGTCAAACATCAACAGTGTAAAATCCAAAGTGTCAATCCTCAATGGATTAAATCACTACAGATTAATAATTCAAACAAGGAAGCCTTTCATCAACAAAAAAAACATTTTCTTTTTTAATGCATTTTAATTTTAATTCATTAAGCCTAACTGAAATATTTATCAGTTAAATATAAAAATATTTTTCTTGATTATCAGGAACAATTCTGAAAAAACAAAAGCATTTTAAAAACCATCCAACATTTTGTTTTATAAAACATTTTAGATGAAAGGGGAACTGTGATTTGGTTCTGTTCTGTTCTGCAGTAATTAAAGATGTGAAGCAGGAAGATGGAGGTCATGACCTCCACAAAAATATTCCTTCTTACATCAGTAGAAAGCATAATGCGTGTAATTATTTTCTGAATCTTTTCTAGTAAAATCCCTTTCCTGGACAGGACCAGTCGTCCTCAGGGGGACAAATCTCAAGTCTTAATAATAATAAATGACCCTTTTCACCTTTTAAATGTTCATTTCATACTGTTTTAGGCTCTTTGCCCATTTCCTTTTAACACACCTAAAGGTGAAGTGAAGGAGTTTGAGTGAAAGAGCTTTAGTTTATATGTTGACTAATTTATCATTTTATTTCCATTTGTGATTTTTCATATTATTTCTGTTTTTCTCAGTGGAATGAACTCTTATCTGATGGCTTTAATGTTTGTGCTGTCAGCCTCTTGCTGGTGCTTCTTCCTTGGTAACGAGGAATGAAAAGAAATGAAAACATTTTCAAACAGTGTGTCTAGATGAAAGAACAAAAAGTTAAAAAGAATGACGATCATAACGAGCTCCATCAGTGCAGCAGAACTCCTTCCAGGACTAAATGTAAAACCTGATCCAGAAACTTTAAGTTGGATTTTTTTTTTTATATTGTGGATAATCAGTTATTTTATTTATTGAAATTAAATGTTGTTGCCTTTCATTGTGTTTATATTAGTGTCAGCAAAGACTTTGTAAATGAAACAAACTAAATCCTAGAGAGGTTGAGTTATGCTTTTTGGAAGATTCCCTTCCCTCAGATGTGCAGATGGATTTTTGAGCATGCAGCAAGAAGCTCACAGAAACAGTGATTGCCAAATATTTATTCCATTCAGCTGCCTGAAAAACTTTGTTTATAGTCCAACAAACTTTTTCCCTTTTTCTTCAGAATTGTTTCATAGTTGTTCTCAGAATATTTATTTTTTATATAGTTTGCTTTAAATTGTTTTGCTCTAGTTGGACTTGTGAGTTGTAAAGAATCTGAAATACAGCCTTGATGATCTATTTAGTGTTAAATACACTAAAGTTTGTGATATTTAACTATTTCCATCCTCAGAATGAAGGCAGTGGAGAACTATTGATAAAAATGTATCAGTCCCAGTATGTGATGTAAGTGTAGGTGTTTAATAATTACATGCAGCATAAATCAGTAAAGTGAGCAGGTGTGTGTGCTCTCAACCATTTTTGAATGTTTTTAGATAACAGTTGAACGTGTGTGTGTGTGTGTGTGTGTGTGTGTGTGTGTGTGTGTGGGTTTGTATTTCGGACCTCCTGGGGACCCGTTTCCTGACTTTTACTATCTTTCTGGGGTCCGAGGGTTCTTGTGGGGACCGAAGCCTGGTCCCCATGGGGGGGACTCCCCTTTTTAGGGTTAGGGGTTAGGTTTATAGGTATGGTGTGAATAGAGTTTTAGTTAGTCTTAGGGTTAGTTATAGATCAGTAATGGTTAAGGTTAGTAAAAGGGTTTGGGTTAGGTATAAATCTAGTTACTAAAATCAATGGAAGTCAATGGACGGTCCCCATAAGGATAACAAAACACACCTGTGTGTGTGTGTGTGTGTGTGTGTGTGTGTGTGTGTGTGTGTGTGTGTGTGTGTGTGTGTGTGTGTGTGTGTGTGTGTGTGTGTGTGTGTGTGTTATACTGGGATAGGCCTGGAGTTCTTTTACGCTGACATGATGCTTTGTTACACGATGGACACTCTGGTTTTTCAGGTGTGTTGCTCAACACATCACAGATAGTTTTCATTCCTCTCATGCCTAAAATAAAAGAGCAGAACCAAACCCACACAAACCAGTTGTTGTGATGTGGCCTAGCTGAGCGGACGCTGTTCCCCTATTAGTCTAGTTTTACTAAATGTCTGTTCCTGTTGAAAGAAGGTTCTGTCACTGTCATCTGCTGCCTGGTGCACATACTGAAATTAAATGACTTGGTTTCTGCTGTTTCTGCATGAGGCCTGTAGAGACTGCTGGAGTGAACTGGTTCAGAATAAACTGCACTGAATCAGTGTGAAACAGCTGATGTGCACCTGAACGTCACGAACCCACTGAGCTGTGAGATTAAAGGTTAAAGGTTAAAGGTTGGTGAAATGTGACCATGTGCCAGACCATGGCCCAGCTGAGCGGAACAATAGACCTAACAGTTGTGTTTTTACTCTGATGCCATGTCCCGCCCCCTCAGCTCTCTCCTCGTGCCTGGCCTCGGGTGGGGGCTGGGGGAGATGTGGGGTATCTGGCACCTCACGTCCTGAACCGGATTTACCGGACTCCACCTGTCAGGGTAGCTGTGCTGTTTTCTTTATATGTCCGCGCGCGCCTGTGTGCGCGTGCGCGCGGTTAGGGAATAACACTCGACTGTATTTTTATACAGACGCACAAAACGGAAATCACCTCCCAGGTGAAAGGACCGCGTTCGTTCTCAGCGGCCGCTTTTTGTTCACAACCGTGTTTATTTATTTTTGTTCAGCTGTTACTCGCGGATTAAATCACAGTCCCGGTTCCCGTGGATGGTTTTATCCGCAGTGCTTCAGCCAGCCGGAGAACCGAGGAGCAGAATGTCCAAACAGCCGCAGCCGCCGCAGCAGCAGCGGACACCCGTCAGACTCATAGACAACACGGTGGAGGTCAAGAGCAAAGTAAGTCCACCGGTTTCTGCCGGTTTTCTGATAAAAATAAACGAATCCGGGGTGGGGTTCATCCCGCTGTGGCTCCCGGAGCACCGAGCTGGCGTTCAGGTGAGATCCATCATCCGGCTTTTCTGCTCGACGCGACAGATTCTCCTTAAAAACAACAAGCGCTCGTGATGCGGCGTTATTATACGTGACGGACGGCCTAAGGAGGTACCGGAGCCCCGGTCAGGGTTGGTTCTGATTCTGGTGCTGTCTGCTCGGATCTTTCACTTGATGATCATTTGTTTGGACTTGTTCTTTTATTTCGAAGCACACAGAGTGATAAAAGTTCCGCTGCACTTTATGACTTTATTTTGGATGTTCATCAGTTAATTCATCAGGGTGAGAAATGTGCACGCTCATTTACAACCGTGACAGGCTGGAGGGTCTTCTGAGAACAGCTGATTCATACGTTATTATTTGTGTTTATTTGTTTACGTTGTTGATGAAGTACAGGAGTAGCCAGGAATTTGACTCTGACCTTTACCTGGTCCAGGCAGGTGATGTTTACCTGCAATCCCATGAAAAGTCTCCTGACCTACAACACAAAGTGGAAATTCACCAGAAACCATTTGGACTGGGCTGGATCAGAAGAACCAAATACAAGACCTTACCTGAACATGACACAGGTCATAAGTTCAGGTGTGTAGCACCTGTGATTAGTTTTATCTTTACTTGATTGTTAATGAAGCAGGACTTCACTCTGACACTTCCTGGTTTGTTCTCAATGGTTCAGAAACCAGCAGCTTGTATTTCCTGTCAGACAGCTTGAGTTCTGCTGTTTCAGATGTTCTCAGGGAGTCGCCTGAAGAATCAGAAGAAACTTCTCACCTGCACCAGTTTCACCTTTTCTTTCACTAAGATAAACGTAGATGAAGCTTCTTCTGCTGAACACCTCTGAAGCTTCGGTCAGGTGATCCGATCCAAACCATGTGGAACAATATGAGATGTCACAATCTGAAGGTCCAATTACAAAAAACTAAAACTTACAATAAACTTCACTTGCTGTAACTAAACTTTAAATCCCAGAGACTCAAACATATTTTTATTAAATGACTAAGTTTCTGTCACATGTTGTGTCCAGCTGTTAAATTGACTGTGTGTTTTATACCAGCAGGAAATCTGACTGAACAGTTCAGAACACGGTTATTAATCTGAAATGATCTTTCACACGTTTAAAAGTTTTTGGATGAAACCAAAGCTGCGTTTTAAATGCTGTTTCTAACATTATTATTGGTCACGTTGTTGTTTTCTGAGGTGTGTGGGTTTAACGAACCTCCCACTTGACTAGAAGTTACATTTGACCGGTGTGTGTTTTGTTTTCTGCAGTTTGAAGCAGAGTACCGTCGCTTTGGTTTGAAAAGAAACGGCTCGGGTGGATTCCGGGAGTTCTACCGCCTGATCCAAACCATCCATCACATTCAGGGTGTTGACTTTCGGCTGGGATACGCCGACATCCACGGAGATCTCCTTCCAATCAACAATGATGACAACTTCTACAAAGCTTTGTCTTCAGCCAATCCGCTGCTCCGCATTATCATAACCAAGAGAGGTAAGAGCTGAGCGGGTTGATGCAAACACACAGAGAAACTTGATGTGTCATGTGCATCTGCAGGTGAACCTTTTATCCCGCTGTGGTCCATGAAACAAGGAGCTTTTATTGCTTTTACTGGTGCTCAGGTTCTTTTGGTTGCGTGACTGTGTGTAGATAACGGAACTGATCAAATATTAACACAAAGCTCTTTGGTTAAACGAGTCCATCCACCATATTTATTATCCCAACAGCATCAACTGCAGCGAAACAGAACCAAACTTCCTTTGCAAACCCTTCACAACAAGAGTCCTGAGAAAATTCAAAAACATTTAGAGCTCACTGAAATAATGTCAGTATTTTCCCAGGAAGAGCTGGAGGCAGCATGTTTTCATCCTGTTCATTTACCAAGAAGCAGGTGCTCAGTATCTTCTTAAAGAGGCCATTTCACACAAATTTCAGGACTTTGTGGTTATTTCTTAAGTATTAACCAGTAATATGAAACATTTTATGTCTAAAAAACATTAGGAAACACTGATTAACAGACCTTTCAATCTATCTGCGTCGAGATTCATCAGGCTTCGTCAGCAGCTCGTTCATATTCATTATTCAAATTTGCTGAACTCTGATTGGCTAACAAACTAGTCTATGAGAGCAAGGTATACTGTTTCCTGCCCCTCTGCACATGGCAACAGAACACACAGTCTCTGTTTGATACGTCTTATGCTAACAGCTTTTAGCCAGCAGCATGCTAGGTGTGGTTTAAAGGAGCTGATGAATACTAACTAACAAAGGAGTTGTGATGAAACAGATACAGGCTGTTAGAACTCGGGAGAACTCGGGTTTTATCACCACCTGCGTAGTTTGAGAGATTAAAACTGAAAGAGAAGTTGTTGACCTGTTTTCACACCCACTATGAAGGTAAGAACACCTGTGGAGCTAAAATATTCAACAGAAACCTCAGAAAAACCGTTTTTAATGGAAGGACCTCTTTAAAGTTTTAAAACACAGAGAAAAGAGAAAATAAATATACTTCGATTTGTAGTTTATACTGAACTAAAACAAGTTGGAGAGAGCAAATGATTGAGACATGTCAACACTTCAGCATGTCATAAAAAGTGAAAGTCTTATTCATTTAGGACAGATTTTTGAATCTTCTAAAATAGTAGAAATGATTCGTAGACCAAGTTCTTGATTGGAGTTTAGATGTTTGAAACAGAACGTCAGTCACATTATTTTCAGGAAAGCTGCTGAACAGACAAGGAGAGAAACATTATGAAACGCCATGACTGTATGAGTGAACTGTTTCACGCTCTGCAGTGACTTTACATTCTGATCTTAAACGCTGCAGTCAGGGACGTGGTCTACAGTCTCCTGTAAGCACATACATACCCCCCACTGATCAGATCATATACACCCCCACTGATCAGATCATATACATTCCCCACTGATCAGATCATAAACATCCCCCACTGATCAGATCATATACACGCCCCACTGATCAGATCATATACATCCCCCACTGATCAGATCATAAACATCCCCCACTGATCAGATCATATACACGCCCCACTGATCAGATCATATACATCCCCCACTGATCAGATCATATACACGCCCCACTGATCAGATCATATACACGCCCCCACTGATCAGATCATATACACGCCCCACTGATCAGATCATAAACATCCCCCACTGATCAGATCATATACACGCCCCCACTGATCAGATCATATACACCCCCACTGATCAGATCATATACACCCCCCCACTGATCAGATCATATACACGCCCCACTGATCAGATCATATACACGCCCCCACTGATCAGATCAGGTGAGATAACCTGTTGGTTTGAGTAAGTAGTCGTTATCAGAACAGTTAACACTCTGTTATTTAAGTATTTATTTGCTGTGTATTTGACTGGTTTAAACTGGTTTGAGCAGCTGTTACTCTCTTCTTTATATTCACAAGGAAACAACCCGAGTTTCCACAGTCAAATCAGTTCCATACAAAACATGCAAAATGTGAAGAAATCTGCTCGCCGGCAGGAAAACACATCACAAAACGCACCAGGTCACATGACGGGTCTGATCTCAGCTGGCTTGTTGGTTTGTTTGTTTACATAAAACTCAACTAGTTTTATTGGTTTCAGTCAGATTGTGTCTGAATTGATCAGGTTTATTTATTTATTTGCCAAGTTTGTTACACACACAAAGAAATGAGTTACTGTATTTAACCCAGACCAGAGGAGTCGAGGGCTGCAGCGAGCTGCTATCTGTACGATGCCCCGGCAGTTTTAGGGTTCAGCATCTTGACTGCTGGGACCTGAGACTGATCCAGTCTCCTACCGATCAGAGGACGAACTCCTTCCCCATTAGGCTACAGCCGTTCCCAAGCTGGTTCTGAACTGGTTCTGAGCAGTTTGTTACAGATATACCAGAACAAATGGAGCACCTGTGTCTCATGGATTAGTTTGAGCAGGTTTTCCTGTCATGTGCACATTTTTGCTGCATTGAGCCGCGTTTGTTAAAGGACCACAGAGGAAAGACCTGCCAGCTGGTTCAAAGGTTCAAACTTTATTCCCAGTTTCACATCTTTGTCTGCAAATCTTGTTAAATTTAATGGTGATTAAAAGCAGGTGAATATTTAAAAACCCTTGATTGTTGGGATGTTAGTGACTCCTCTCTGGTTCTGCTTGTTTGTGGCTGGTGCTGCTTTCAGGATGTGTGCAGCGTCATCTTCCAGTAGCTTCATCTTTCATCATGATGTTCTGCTGCCCAGCAGTAAATCAGATTTACTCAGAGGTCTGGGAGGCAGATGGAGAGGAAGAAAACAAGAGGCAGCAGATTGTATACTTCTGTTTATTATCCTGTTATGCAGACAAAACAGTTTCAAGGTTAGCAGCTAAAATATGAAGCAAAAGTTCTGCAAATTCAGCTGGTAAATCTTAAAGCTTGTGTTAGTTAAATTCAGCCCTGAATGTGATTCATAAAAATCAGATTTTTACTTTTTCCTCTCTTTAATTAGGACATTTACTCAGGTTGAGTGAATAAAACCAGATTTAATATCATTTAAGCATAAATGAGAGAGCAGTCACACAAATATTCGTACATCCGATGGAGGCTCTGAAAAACAGAGTTGTTTTGCGTTCTTTTATAGAAAGTCTGTGTCTGGTTGATATGAGAGACTATCTGACTTCCAGGTGCTAGTCGAGGTCATTTCATGTTATTGTCAAGCTTTCACTGCCCGTCTAGTCTAAACAATCACTGAAAAGGAAACCAGTAATATGGTGTTGAGTTATGATCATTAATAAAGTAAAAGTGAAACCCAGTAAATCCATTACTTCTGAATTACTAGGTGTGTATCTCTGTGTGTTAGAGGATGAAGAACCACGAGAAAAATGATTTTCCTGTGACGATCTCAGACAAACAGCAGTGGAAGTGATTAGAAGTCCACATTTATGTACCTTCAGTCACTTTATCCTCATTCATTTTATATTAATGAGCCTGTTGCATTTTAAAAATGTTGTTAAAAAGCAGCTGTATGTGGTTAAGAAGTAATTTTAACATAAAGACAAGTTCCATCATTAATTGTTTTATTACTCAGGATTATTTGTATCACTACTAGAGAGAAAAAACAAGATAAAACCTCTGTTGAATCAAATTACTTACAATAAATCAATAATGTGAAAGTTGTAATCTTCAGAGAGCTGAGCATGAACAGAGTCCAGACCTGAACCTGACTGAGATGTTTGGTGTTGGTGGTTTATATAAACCAGCACATCAGACACCCACCGCCAGTGTGTGCGTGTGTGAGTTCATATAATAATATAATGACAAATGTGTTTATTATATATACATTTTATTGTTAAAACATCCACTTAAGCAGACAGATGAAAACCTTTAATAAAAGTTTATTAATAAATTGATTTTTATGCCTAATTGATGAATATAAATAATTAATTCATAGATTTATGCATGAAAGGGTTAAAATCTATTGTGTGGCATTAGTTTAGGAACAGATCTGGACTTATTTCCATTGTCCTGTTGTTTGAAAGAAGAAAACAGCTCACACTGACTTAGATTAGCAAACTACACTGTGAGTCTAAACTCCAGGAGTTAGTCTGCCCCTCGGTTTGGTTCTGTCTGTGGAAACATTCTCTAAGGGGATGCAGTCTGTGTAATGTGTGCTGACTGAGTTAGTACTTTTTGGTCATTATCAACATTCTGATGAACGTCCTCTCGCAGAAAATGTGTATACGTGGTGAGAAAAACAGAGTGAAAGTACATACGCAGTGCGTTTTCTTTTTTCTCTCCAGCTGAAACGCTGAACGTTTTCAGCTCTATTCCAATTGAAAATGAAGCTTTTTTTACGAAGCAAAATATTTGATAGTTTTGTTTTTTTGTTTGTGAAAGTTAAGGAGAAAAAGAAAACTTGTTCGACTTGTTTTGAGCGCTGAGGAATTTTTCTACTTTTCTTACAGATGCCTTTGGAAGGCTGAAACCTGAGTGAGTTCAGGTGTTAATAACATTTAGATTTAAACCTGAACAAATGATTTTAGATGCTAAGGAGTGTCATAGTTCTGGATTCCTGAAAATTGTTTAGTTCTTTGTTAATCACAAGCAATACTTTCAGTTGTTTTCCTGTTTCCGTGGCCGTTGTTCTTCCTCCGATCCATTTTTTCTTGTAACCTGTTCATTTGTAATCACGCACCTGTTCAGCCTCCACAGTAAATCTAGTCCTCAGTGTTTTATCAGATCTTCTACTGCTCCTCCTTGTTCCTGCTTTGTTTCATCCCTGACCCTGTTCTAGTCGAGTCTTGCATGTTTGCTTCTGCTGTTCTAGCACAACATCATGTATCACTACAAAGTGTAATCTGATGTTCTCATTGCATAATACCAATGTCCAGTGACATCATGATGTCTGCCATCTCGGGGAGATGTACAGATCCTGATAAACTGGCTGCAGGATCTGATTGGGCTGTCAGGTGGTTCTCCTCATCTCTGGCTGACAGGAGTTTTATTGTATATGCCAAGCACATCATGTCTGAGCCTGGCAACCTGCTGTGTGGCGTGCCTCAGGGCTCTGTCCTGGGTCCCCTCCTGTTTCTGTTGCATGTTCTTTTCCTTGGTCAGGTAATCCAGCAGTTCAGTGATGTCTGCTACCACCCATTTGCTGAAGATCTTCAGTTGTACTGCTCGTTTAAAGCTTCTGAAGTTCACAAACGGAGCACTTTCATTAACTGCTAACACTAAGCAGTGGTTCAATAACAACAGTCTTCAGCTGAACTCAGAAAAAACAGAGAGGCTCGTTATTACCCAGGATAATGCTATTTCCACTATTAAGCAGCACTTAAGTGACCTGAGCCTTGCAGCTGAAACTGAGGAACCTTGGACTGATCTTTGATCATCATTCCAGGCAGCTGTTTAAAAACTGTTTCTTTCAGCTGTCTAATATCACTAAACTCAGGCCCACCGTGTCCAAGAATGATCTTGAAATTATTCATGCATTCATGCATTTGTGTCCTCGTGGTTAGACGACTGCAGCAGCCTGTTCACCTGTCTCAACAATAAAAGACCTGGTTTGTCTACAGTGTGTCCAGAACTCAGCTGTGAGGCTGTTGACTGGCACCAACAGGAAGTCCCACCAGTTCTAAAGACTCTTCACTGTCTCCCTGTTGTGTATCATGTCCATTTTAACATCTTGGTTCTGAACTTTAGAGACCAACATGTCAGACTTCTGTCTACATGACTGACTTCATTAAGCTCATCTTGAACTCTTCAGAACCTACTGATGGTCCCACAAACTCATTTTAAAACACAAGAAAGCTGATTTAAAGCCACTACGCTCTGCGTTTGGAGTGAACTTCCTTCAGACCGGCGCTCTCTGGACTCAGTAGATACTTTTAATTTACTTGTTTCAGTAAATATTCTAGTCCAGTCTGACTCAGTGCTGTGTTTAGTTTTCTGTTCTATTTATTTGATAGTTTGTTCTTTTAATTATTGTTAATACTGAAAAATCCTTTCTAACTTCTGTCTGTGAAACAGTAGTTTACTTACTAGTATCCCGTCTGTGTAACCGTATGAATGCAAAGCAAATAGTTCAGATCACATCTGGTACTAATATGATTCGATGACAGAAGCTCTTGTTTCTTAGATAAAAATAATTCTGCATTCTGGAGGAAGTTTATTGAAACTCTCTGTACCTTGTGTGTGAACAAATGCATGTGCAGCAGCAAAGCTTTGTTTCTCTTTGGTTCCACTGTTTTTCTTCCCCCCCACCCCTACCCACGAGTCTGCAGAATCAGCAGAACCACGAATCAACTAATCCTCCCACCAGGGACACTCACACATACAGAACCAGATCCTACCTGGTGATGTATTTACAGTTTATAAGAGGGTTTCAAACTGCTGATGCCATTTTAAATAGTTACAATTTGGGGGAATTAACATGTTCCTCCACGTGACCATGTGTTAAAGGAAGTGTGATGGAAGCAGTGACAGTTTAGCTGGTTTGTAGGACAAGTTTCATTCTGTTCCTGGGTCACGATGCAGTTCATGACTCAGACTTTTACATAGTGAGGAGGTGAGGAGGAGACAAAGCAGAATCATCTTGTGCTGAACAACAACAACAATCAGATTACAGATTGAGATTAAATCCATCAGCGTTTAATCTGCCCACAGCCTCCGTCTCGTGTTCAGACCTGCTCAGCTGAGCCTACGTCCAGAGGTTTATATTAATCCCATGCATGACTTTAATCAAAGCAGGTTCTTGAGGCCTGCAGTTGTTTGTGCAAATAGTTAAATACTGTTAAATCCTGGTGTGGAACCAGGTGTCATTATGTTCATTTGCTTCTTTTTCTCAATGCACACAGATTATTTTTGAGAAATAACCAATAAAAACCCAAAGTAAAACATGTATCATGTAGAAAACTCATCAATACAGCAGAGAGTACATGACTGTGTATCAAATCAAATAACTTCCAACTAACTAAATAACTTCCACATTAATTCATTACGGTATTGAGTCTGCGTCTTGTATTAAGATCTAATGAAGTCTTCTGTTACTATATGAGCCCTCCTGGGGGGGGGGGCTCATTAGTGGTAATTAACATGTAATTAGTCTTCTGTGACGTTAGCTCCAGAAGAACAACCCACACAACAAAATCAGCTGAGTAAGTTACAGATGTGGGAAATACATCACAACAATTTACTGTTTTATCATATAAGTTAGAGCCTGCTACATCAGGTTGGTGGGATGGTTGTCGACACTGACCCGTCAGGTCACCAGGATGTCCGGTGAAACCGAAGCCCATCAGGTCACCAGGATGTCGGGTCAAACCGAAGCCCGTCAGGTCACCAGGATGTCCGGTGAAACCGAAGCGCCTCAGGACGCCAGGATGTCCGGTGAAACCGAAGCCCGTCAGGTCACCAGGATGTCCGGTGAAACCGAAGCCTGTCAGTTCACTAGGATGTCCGGTGAAACCGAAGCCCGTCAGGTCGCCAGGATGTCCGGTGAAACCGAAGCACGTCAGGTCACCAGGATGTCCGGTGAAACCGAAGCCCGTCAGGTCACCAGGATGTCCGGTGAAATCGAAGCGCCTCAGGTCGCCAGGATGTCCAGTGAAACCGAAGCCCGTCAGTTCACTAGGATGTCCGGTGAAACCGAAGCCCATCAGGTCACCAGGATGTCCAGTGAAACCGAAGCCCGTCAAGTCACCAGGATGTCCGGTGAAACCGAAGCCCGTCAGGTCGCCAGGATGTCCGGTGAAACCGAAGCCCGTCAGGTCACCAGGATGTCCGGTGAAACCAAAGCACGTCAGGTCACTAGGACGTCTGTTGATGAAGGACGTCTGAATGAACCTTCACAACGACACCAGATGAAGGTTTATTCAACAATCAAGTCCCTGAAAACTACAAAACAAAACCAGTTTTATTTAACTTGGTCACGATTGGCTTAGAGCTGCTTTTAATGCCCCCCCACCCCTCCATCCCACCAAACAATGACAGAAGCTTATAATCCAACACAAAGCTGTTAATCTCTGTGTCCCTTCTGTTGATATTTACATGTGTTCTGTGTTTGATTGCTGATGTTTCAATTAATGCTTCAATTTACAGCTTGACAGTTTTTCCTTTTTTTGCCTAAAGATGAAGTAAATTTAAGGAAAATATTTTAAAAACAGTATACATTTAGATATTATTTTTAATGTGATGTAAAATTAAAAAGTTCAGAGATTTTCTGTATGTGATATGAAATAAGAATATTTTATTAAGAAAATCAAAACAAAGAATAAATCTGAATAAATCACATCTGTTTTTAGTGCAAATGTAAATGGTATGTCCTGTATTTGTATAGCGCTTTTCTAGTCATTTAGACCACTTAAAACACTTTAACACTACAAGTTTTACATTTACCCATTCACACAATCCGATATGTAAATCGGGGGAGAAGGTGAGGGGCTAACATTGCATATGTGCATTGTACGTATATGTGTATGTAAAATGTAATGTAATATGTTTACATGGGCACATATACATGCACATACATAATTATATTTAAATTTTATATTAACATGTCCCTTTTTTCTTCCTGTTTTATTATTGATTTCTCTTTATTTATTTATTTTGCCTCTATGGCAAGCAAATAAGGTATAAAATCACCACATATCCCCGGGGTTTCCAGCTGTGTGACCTGCAGACTCCACATTACCAGCCTCACTGTGCTGCAGTATTTACGGAATTAGGCAACCCAAAATGCTGCCCGCTGCTCTGCCAGCTATTGGCTGGTAGATGTAAATAAAATGCCAACGTCGTGCCTGTCAAAATTAATATTTTATTATATTTTACTTAGAATATACATTTTAAAGCGGCCCTTCCATTAAAAACGTTTTAACTGAGGTTTCTGTTGAATATTTTAGCTCCACAGGTCTTCTTATTTTCATAGTGGGTGTGAAAACAGGTCAACAACTTCTCTTTCAGTTTTAATCTCTCAAACTACGCAGGTGGTGATAAAACCCGAGTTCGAATGGCCTGTACTTGTTTCGTCACAACTCCTTTGCTCGTTCGTTTTCGGCAGCTCCCGCAGTTGAAACCACGCCTAGCATGCTGCTGGCTAAAAGCTGTTAGCATAAGATGTAGCAAACAGGAAGACGCGACGTCTGACGTTGCCATGTGCAGCGGGGCAGGAAACAGTATACCTTGCTCTCATAGGCTAGTTTGTTAGCCAATCTGAGTCCAGCAAATTCCAATAATGAATATGAACGAGCTGCTGACGAAGCAGCCTGATGGAAGGGAGCCGAATTTTAATGCAGACAGATTGAAAGGTCTGTTAATCAGTGTTTCCTGACGTTTTTTTAGATATAAAATGTTTCATATTACAGGTTAATACTTAAGAAATAACCACAAAGTCCTGACATTTGTGTGAAATGGCCTCTTTAAATTAATTTGTCATAGAAAATCTGAATTAACTAAATCAGAAAATAAAACAAGCTAATATACTATTATAAAATGATGCCGGCTGCACACCTGCCTGCATCAGGGAGACAGCAGCTCTCTGGGAATAAAGATGTTCTTTTACTTTCATTTGGTCACAAATAAGAGCCTCATTTAAAAACAGAAAGAATTAACTCTTGAGTCAGAAGTCCCTCTGGGAAAGGAAACTGAACTTTGAAAGTGCTGCTGGGAACTCGTGTGAGTTTCAGGGAGATTTAAATCGAATTAAAGATTCTATGTGAGAAATTGATACCAACCAAAGTCCCAGGAAGGATTTTCCTTCAGATATCTGGAGGAGGAGAAAGTCTTGTTATTTCTATGGTCCGAGGTGAAAACTGGAGGAAACTCCGCCTCTGGATCCAAGAATATACCAGAATCTTTACATCTATAAGTCTCTGTTTAGAGATGTAAATGCGTTGATGACATGTTCTCCCTCTGAATAAACAAACATTCCATCTTCTTTGACAGATCTCTTGGACGAACCAGTTTATGGTACCAACTCATTACAGAGACGGAAGAAAGGACTGGGACTAACTGGACTGCGGCCCACTGGTTCAGGTTCTATCCACTCAAAGAACAAATCGGGCCTCATGATCGGCCCGCCACAGAACTTCAGACAGATCTCATCCATTATCGATGTGGACATCTTACCCGAGACACACAGGAGGGTCCGACTCCACAAACACGGTACCAACAAACCTCTGGGCTTCTACATCCGGGACGGGGTGAGCGTACGCGTGACTCCACAGGGTGTCGAGAAGGTGAGACTTTACTTCCTAAAACATTTTAAGAATGAAAAGTTTTTGATGAATCTGACACACCAGATGATCCGTAAACCTCTCAGCTAATTTTTTACAGTGTTTTACATTGAAAATGATTTTGTACTTCTGTCTGCTGAATAAATAAGAAATAAGATTTTGTTGCATCTTGTTTGAAGAACAAGAATGAATCTTTGATCTGTGGGATCCAGACTAATAGTTCACATTCTCAAAAAATACAAAATGCTGCTTTTGTTCAATTTTCTGACATGAAAACAATTTTTTTCTTTGAACAGTTCCAGATTTTGGATGTTATAATGAGGAAGCAGGTATGAGGACATGTCAGTCCTCTAACAGCTTGTTTTTGGGTCTTCCTGCAGGTTCCAGGGGTTTTTATATCCCGTCTGGTGCGTGGTGGACTTGCAGAGAGCACAGGACTACTGGCTGTAAACGATGAGATCCTTGAAGTCAACGGCATCGATGTAGCAGGAAAATCTTTGGATCAGGTGAGTTCTGTGGAGCCTGTATAAAGAGGAACAAATGGAGTAACACAACATTTAACTTTACAGATTTTATATTTACATTTATATTTATTTCTAGCTATAATTTATTAGTATTTATATTTTATAACATCTGTAATGAAAGTGATAAAGTTTAATTTGCGTTTTAGAAGGAAACTGTAAACTGTGTTGAGATTTCTTCTTGAGTCGTTGAACCTTTTGGGGTCACATGGAGATACAGTGGGGCAAAAAAGTATTTAGTCAGCCACCAATTGTGTAAGTTCTCCCACTTAAAAAGATCAGAGAGGCCTGTAATTTTCATCATAGGTATACCTCAACTATGAGAGACAAAATGAGGGAAAAAAATCCAGAAAATCACATTGTCTGATTTTTAAAGAATTTATTTGCAAATTATGGTGGAAAATAAGTATTTGGTCAATAACAAAAGTTAATCTCAATACTTTGTTATATAGCCTTTGTTGGCAATGACAGAGGTCAAACGTTTTCTGTAAGTCTTCACAAGGTTTTCACACACTGTTGCTGGTATTTTGGCCCATTCCTCCATGCAGATCTCCTCTAGAGCAGTGATGTTTTGGGGCTGACGCTGGGCAACACGGACTTTCAACTCCCTCCAGAGATTTTCTATGGGGTTGAGATCTGGAGACTGGCTAGGCCACTCCAGGACCTTGAAATGCTTCTTACAAAGCCACTCCTTCGTTGCCCGGGCGGTGTGTTTGGGATCATTGTCATGCTGAAAGACCCAGCCACGTCTCATTTTCAATGCCCTTGCTGATGGAAGGAGGTTTTCACTCAAAATCTTACGATACATGGCCCCATTCATTCTTTCCTTTACACGGATCAGTCGTCCTGGTCCCCTTGCAGAAAAACAGCCCCAAAGCATGATGTTTCCACCCCCATGCTTTACAGTAGGTATGGTGTTCTTTGGATCCAACTCAGCATTCTTTCCCCTCCAAACACGACAAGTTGAGTTTCTACCAAAAAGTTCTATTTTGGTTTCATCTGACCATATGATGTTCTCCCAATCCTCTTCTGGATCATCCAAATGCTCTCTAGCAAACCGCAGACGGGCCTGGACGTGTCCTGGCTTCAGCAGGGGGACACGTCTGGCACTGCAGGATTTGAGTCCCTGGCGGCGTAGTGTGTTACTGATGGTAGCCTTTGTTACTTTGGTCCCAGCTCTCTGCAGGTCATTCACTAGGTCCCTCCGTGTGGTTCTGGGATTTTTGCTCACCGTTCTTGTGATCATTTTGACCCCACGGGGTGAGATCTTGCGTGGAGCCCCAGATCGAGGGAGATTATCAGTGGTCTTGTATGTCTTCCATTTTCTAATAATTGCTCCCACAGTTGATTTCTTCACACCAAGCTGCTTACCTATTGCAGATTCAGTCTTCCCAGCCTGGTGAAGGTCTACAATTTTGTTTCTGGTGTCCTTTGACAGCTCTTTGGTCTTGGCCATAGTGGAGTTTGGAGCGTGACTGTTTGAGGTTGTGGACAGGTGTCTTTTATACTGATAACGAGTTCACACAGGTGCCATTAATACAGGTAACGAGTGGAGGACCGAGGAGCCTCTTAAAGAAGTTACAGGTCTGTGAAAGCCAGAAATCTTACTTGTTTGTAGGTGACCAAATACTTATTTTCCACCATAATTTGCAAATAAATTCTTTAAAAATCAGACAATGTGATTTTCTGGATTTTTTTTCCTCATTTTGTCTCTCATAGTTGAGGTATACCTATGATGAAAATTACAGGCCTCTCTGATCTTTTTAAGTGGGAGAACTTACACAATTGGTGGCTGACTAAATACTTTTTTGCCCCACTGTAGTATCTGTCTCTCATTGGCTGAGAAGCAGAACACCTGAACACATCACAGAGCTCCTGGGTGAGCCTGGACTGTCACCCTGGGACTTAGTATAGATCTTCTGATTACATCACCTGTTGTTTCAGGTTACAGACATGATGGTGGCCAACAGTCACAACCTAATAGTGACGGTGAAACCAGTTAACCAGAGGAACAATGTTGTGCATCGTGGGAGTAAAAACTCAATGGGCAACTATGGATCTGTGGGCTCAGCAGGATCCACAGGTTCTGCTTTGTCACATGATTCACCAAGCCCCGCCTCTCAGAGTAACCCCATCACTGCCAGGTATGGAATTATTTTGTTAGTTAAAATTAATTTCTGACTCTCAAAACAGAATTTACAGCCAAAAGACGTAAATATACAGAGAAGACATGGATGGATGGATGGATGGATGGATGGATGGATGGATGGATGGATGGATGGATGGATGGATGGATGTTTTCCTGTTAGACAATAATTTTCTGTAATTTTGTCGTTTCCGTAGCAGCAGCCTCGCTGAGGGTGACAGTGATGATGAAGATGAAGACGGTGATGTCATCCTGGAGAACGACTCCTTGCCAGGCCACAATTACCATCCAGTTGCCAACAGCAACAGTGCTAACCTCAACAGACACTCGTCTCGGAACGGGCCGCACGGCTCGGCGGGGGGGCGACCCTTCCCACAGAGCGTGTCACTGCCCAGCAGCATGGGGGCGTCCCTGAGTTATGGCTCCTCCTCCACGTCCAGTCACAATGGAAACATGACCCGCACAGCCAGTAGCAGTCCGGACAGTGCAAAAGAAGATGGCAACATGCTAACTCTGTGACAGCTGTTGCCATACATAAACACTTCCACTGTGGCTCCTTTACTGTGGAAGAGCCGCAACATGGTAAACATGACGACCACAGACAGAGACTCAGCAGCAGCTTCGCTTTTAATGGTTCTTTTCTTAGAGTCACTCGTTTTGGAGTAACAAAGAAAAGAACAAACACACACACACACACGTGCACACACACCCGTCAGAGCATTCTGAAAGCTTCTGACCTCCGACCCCTCACAGTGTTCCAGTATTCCAGTGGCTCTGACTTTATCTGTGGCTGCAACAAGCAGCTAATTAAAGCTTCTGTATGCAGAATAATTATTATGTATTATTTTAATATAAAGAACCAACGCTGGAATTTCGATCTTTGACATGATGAAATGATGAATGTGAACAGAAAATCTACAGACAATAAATGATCTTAAAAACATTCGGTGAGCCAAACTTTCTTCATGACACAAAGTCTGTGAGTGTGAGAAGGTCAAACTGATGACCTTGATACAGTTTGGAAAGTGTCTGCTGGAACTTCCTGTCACACGTTCTTCCTCTGATCTGACTCACCTGATGGTGAAGAATGAATCTGACATGCAGCAGGGATGCTTCCTGCTTCCTGTCCGGGGGTGGGGTCAGGTAAGCTTTACTGCCACAGTTTGTCTGTATGAATCAGAAATAGCATCTAAAAAGCCCAACAAACAAGTGTGCAAATGTTTTAACCAAGTCTGTAATAGTTTGCAAAGTGACCTGTACAAATGGATCCAAACATGCTACGAAGGATTTTTGGACCATTTCCTATGATCTCCTTTAAAAGGTGGGATATGGAATATTTTTTTAAAAAGCAATATTTTTAATAAAATAATGCCTCCACGGGGTGTTTAGAGGGTTGTGGAATGAAAATACAGCATTTCCTTTAAAAATTATATTTGAAGTAAAATATTATAAAATATTAATTTTGGCGGGTACAACATTGGCATTTTGTTTACATCTACCAGCCAATAGCTGGCAGAGCAGTGGGCACCATTTTGGGTTGCCTAATACCGTAAATAATCCAGCACAGTGAGGCTGGTACTGTGGAGTCTGCAGGTCAAGCAGCTGGAAGCACCGGGGACATGTGGTGATTATATATATTATTTACTTGCCATAGTGATTCCTCTGGGGTTTCCCATGTGACAAGCAAGTTCTGTGTGGAAACGTTTTTCATTAGCAGCTATTAGCTGCAAAGCTAACACGTAGCTACATGTTGCTGAAGTGGAGGAGCTTCGGGCCACTTTTTCGACTGGAAGACACACCACAGAGGATTTTATTGCTTTTTTTAAAATTTATTGGAAGAGTGGTGAACTGAACTCATGATATTTTATTGTTCTGCTTGGATCAAGCATCAGAGTGGGTTTGGTGAAGAATATTGATCGACCTGAGCATCAGAGCGAGCACGCGGGGGGTGTTAACGAGCCTTGCACCCAGATGGCTGAAGGCTTTGTGCTGTGTTATTCTGTTCCAAGTTCCATATACCACCTTTAAGGCAGCTTTATAAGAATCCAGAGAAACTGTATGTTTTTTTTTACAAGAACATAAAATCGACCATAATGAAATATGAAATATTCATTATTCAAATTTGCTGGACTCTGATTGGTTAACAAACTAGCCTATGAGAGCAAAGAATACTGTTTCCTGCCCCGCTGCGCATGGCAACATCAGACTTCTTCCTGTTTGCTACATCTTATGCTAACAGCTTTTAGCCAGCAGCATGCTGGCTAAAAGCATGATACATGCAAGATACATGCGGGAGCTGCTGAAAACTAACGAACAAAGGAGTTCTGATGAATCAGATACAGACCGTTCGGACTCAGGTTTTATCACCACCTGCATAGTTTGAGAGATTAAAACTGAAAGAGAAGTTGTTGACCTGTTTTCACACCCACTATGAAGGTAAGAACACCTGTGGAGCTAAAATATTCAACAGAAACCTCAGAAAAACCGTTTTTAATTGAAGGGTCTCTTTAAACAAACGATGTCTTCAGCTTGAAACTCCAGACAGCTCTGAGGGTTAAAGGCTGCTGTGATCAACCAACGATGACACAAAACAAGAACGGATGAAAACATGATAACTTCAGTCACAAACCTCCGTCATGTGACTACCAGCTGCTAAACTACGTGGACTAAAGAATCTGATCTCACCTGTTTTTCAGGGCGTGACCTCTTTCCTGCCGTCAGACTGAGCAGGAAGCTGTTAAGAATAAAACGTTTGTTGTTATGCAGAGCAACAAACAAATAGAAGGCGGTGACGTCACTGACGGAGCGATATACATTTGCTCAGAGGTTTTATTTATTTGTTTATTTATTTTAAGAGGATGTTAAAATTCATTATATAACAACAAAAAGTTTGTTTAATTCAGTATCAGAGATTAAATCATTGAACAATCTGATGATCTAAAACCAAACACCTGTTTAAAAGAACAATTCAATTCAAAAATACTATTAATTCCTGAAAGGAATTTAAATGTTCAGAATTCAAACATGTCACTGGAGGTGAATTTCCTTTATAAAGATGGTGAAGGTGGAACAAACCTGAAAACAGATAAATAAAATAAACAGATTTCTGAAGTAAACACACCTGTAGACTGGTTCTTACCTGATTTCCAGTCTAAACAAAACCTGATCACAGAAAATAAAGAATTTCATGTCCGAGGTGACACAGTCCAGTCCAGCGGCGTTGATGTTCCCACGCTTCTGTCACCAGGTGAAGATTCAGAAGAAGAATGAGTAAAGAAGTTTTAGGAATCAAACATGTGAATCTTTGAGTTTTATCATCATCGTATCTTGACTTGGTTCTATCTGCTAAATTTGGGTTTTCACTTCTAGAGTCCAGTTCACAGATGGAGTTTCTTCATGCTTGTGGAGCTCAGAGTGGGTTTCAGCTCGGTTCCTGTAAAACTGTGTTTGTAAAGGAAACAGTTAAAAGTAGAAAGAAGTCGGTCGTTATGTTTCAGCCTGTGTTCCACTAATTGATCCTGATGTTTTGGTTTTTTTTTTGCACGTTTGCCTCCAGATGTTTGACATCTTTTATAAGAGACATTTTATGTCTCAATGTCTGTGAAACTGATGACATTGTAGCCATTTGTAGCTAATATTGATCAGCTGGACCCGTGTGAAACTGAACAAAGAACCAGTTTGAAACCAGATCTTTAGATTTTTTGTCACCTGCAGCTTCACAGAGATTCAGTTTGTTCTTGTTTCTGTAGTTTAAACAGGAACAAGGTGATTCATACAGAGATGCTAGCTGAGAACATGATGACAGTAGATGTAAAACTGAATGGTGGAGCATCTCCCAGGTCCTCCTTCTGGATTTAATACATGTATTCCTGTTTATTAACGGCACAACTTTCACATAGTTATAGTTTTAGAAGAGTCTGAGTGTTTGGAAGGGAAACACGTGGATCAGGACAGTATTCAGTTCTATCCTCCATTAGCAGGAAGATTTAAACCTCCAGCAGATCTTTCATTCTACCCGAGCTGCTTTCAGTTCAGATCTGGTTAAAGGTGAACGCAGGGTCGAGTCCAGGCCTCACACTTCCTCAGCCATTCCTGCCAATTAAATGTCAGAAGTGATTCCAGCAGCAGTGTGATGAAACCTAACTGAAATATAATCAGTGTAAAGAGACGTGATATCTACGACTTGTTGGCTAAAGAAACACTGCTGCTGTTTATTTAGGTGGAGTTAATAAAGACCGCTTATATAACCAGAGAAACTGGAACTCTGAGTCGCTGAAACTGTGAACAGGATGAAAGAAAAGTCAGGTCACAGTGGAGGTCCTGATGCTCTGGGTTTCTATTCTACATGCTTTCATTCACACGGCGACGTGCTGAAAACCTGCTGAAAACCCAACATATGTGGACTGATCTCAGATCTGAGTGTAGAAAGGTGGAGCAGTACCAGGATCAGCAAGTGAAAAGCATTGCTTTCATCTGTAGCAGTTGAAACATAAGACTAAAGAATGAGGGTCTGCACGGCGGTGCAGTGGGTAGCACTGGGTCCTTATGCATGGAGTTTGCCTGTTCTCCTGTGTGTGTGTGGGTTTCCACTCACAGTCCAAAAACATGCAAGAGGTTAATTGGTGAGTCTAAATTGTCCCTCGGTGTGAGTGGTTGTTTGTCTGTGTGTGGTCCTGTGATGGACTGGCGACCTGTCCATGTGTAGCCCCGCCTCTGGTCCAATGACAGCTGGAGAAAGACACCAACTTCCCACGACCATGAACAGGTAAAAGCAGGTAAAGATAATGAGTGAGTGATTGGCTCCTCCTACAAACTGTAAGTCAAAACGTTCATATTGAGTCCAAACCAGCAAATAATCGAGAGTAGCTTTATTCACGTCCACCTGAAACATCTCTCACCTGTCTGAAAGTCGATACGTTCCACATAAAAACAGTCCGAACATGAACTCTGGCGCCACCTGGTGGTTAGATTATAAACACATGGTCAGTTATTTTCACAGATTTTGGAGACTGTTAAAGGTAAAATAATCAAAATATGTTCTGAATGATCAGTGAAACATTTTTACAAAATGTGACTTTTTCCTTTTCCAACAACAACAAAAACCTTCTATTTAATTAATTTGTTTTATATTTGTTCTGATTCATGTTCCTCCACTTGAACCTCCAGGTTTCAGAGTCTCAGGGACTCTTCAGGGAGTCCACAGGCTGATGGATGGGTTCTATGGGTTCTGCTGTTTGTGACTTTGTCTTACACACGCGTGTCCTTGTCATCACGTTAATGAACAAACAGATTAAATACAATAAAACTATATTAAATACTGTATGTTTTGAACATGGTGGCTGTTTTTGCTTCCTTTCTAGAACGTTTGATGTTATTATGTGTTTTGGATGAACGAGTCTTTTCCTCTGAGATTTGCTCACTGAGCATATTGAAGATAAACCCACTGATCACAGAGGATCTCCTGTCCAGTTCACATCAACTAGTTTCAGGTCTGGTTCTTCATCCTGGTCTAACCCAGGAGTCACCTGCAGCCCTGGAGCTCAGCTGGTCCACCAGTAGGTCTCCTTCTACCTGCTGATGGTCAGAATGATGCATCACATGAGGAACAAGGCGTGAAAATGAAACTTTAATTCCGTCTTCTAATATTTATTCTGACTTTATTTTTCCTTTATGTACAGCAAAGTTACATTTTGCTCAGACATGAAAAATACCAAGAATTATACAAAGTCCACAGAGAAGCAAGAGCTTCCATCTGGAACATCTGATGGAGCTGATCTCCACTCAGCTTCAGAGGTTGTGGACAGAAACTCCTTCTGAGCTCGAAAAATGTCGCGGGGTTTTCAAGTTCAAGGACTGCAGCCTCTGGATGCCTGCAGGTATACACAGACACACACACACACACACACACACATACACACACACACACACACACACATAGATAAGAGCAGGAATCCCGTGTGTTCAAACACAAAGTTCTACGTCCTGAGATGGAACTGGAGGTGTGAGTGAAGCTGATCCATCAGCTCTCGTGTTTCTCTGTGTTGAACAGATAGAAATCTTTATTCTGTTAAAACTTTAACACAACCAGCTCCTGTAAGATCCGGATCTTTAAATCAGTACAAAATAACTTTTACAACTTTAAGCTACAGTTATAAAACTTGTCTAAGTTGATACTCACCGAAAAATATGTTCAGTTTCATATTAGACACTCTGGACCCTCCGATGGATTTACAATAGACTAATAACTTCAGTAATTCTTGTGGCAGCAGGAAGTGGTGTTCTGATGATTTATGTTGCCCTGAAGAAAAATGCCTCCATAGTACAAATTAACAACTTATTTCATAACGAGATGTTATTAGAAGTTTATACAGTATTCTTGTTTATGGTGAGTGTTTCCTGTTAATTATTTAAACATATTTTTATGATCCTTCCCTGATATTTTCTATATAAAAGACCTCTGTGTCCTTATCGGCCTGTTGGATCCTTCTCCTCTGGGTGTGTCCAAACATTTGCCTGTCGCTCTGACAATGTAAAGAAAGTAAAAATAACATCATATTTAGTGTTTCTGTCCTGGAGAATTTATTTAATAGATAAAATGTATTTATGGAAAAATATAGAAACAAAAAATAAACAATAAATCTGTTTATTGAAGTCAAGACTGTAGAACGGCACATGTGCAGAAGGAATCGGTAGCACATCTCAACAGGTAACATATTTCTGCAGAACACCAGTTCAAAAAACGGCCGTCTGAGACACGGCTGCAGAAAAGTTATTTAATACTGATTTAACTTCTTAAGTCAAAATAACAAAACGGTTCCTGATAAACACAAACAGATCAACAACAAGGCGTGTCTGTTTAAACACCGAGTTGACCACCTGCTCAATAACTGCTGAACCTCCTCCTGCGTGCTCCTGTTGGCTTCTGTCTTGTTTCTGATCACAGCATGTGGTGCACAGAATGTGTAAACCATGTTCCAGGTGACAGCACCAAGACAGAACGAAAGAAAATGATCTAAATCTGAACAACGAGATCAAACGTACACGATCACAGTCGTTCAGAAGTTCTCAGGTGTTTTTAATTAGTGTAAATATGGAACGTGAGATGATACTTTACCTTTAAGTAATGCAGAGACACTCTGGAGGCCCTGCTTCAGCATCTGTTTGTCATCCTCCATCACAAACCTCCTTCCATCTGAAGACAGGAGGAAACAGGTGACCTCTGCTCTGGAGCATTACGTCTCCAGCGTGGGTCAAAAGCTAAAGATTTAATATGTGGTGAAGAGATGAACCACACGAGGGCGCTATAGTTCCTGTCCAAACAGTTTCATATTTCTTTATCACCATTCAGCAGGATGCTTGAAGGCTGCACGTGTTTAGTTCTTAATATTGTTGCCCTGCAGGAAGAAGGTCTATGGTTCAAGACCAGCCAGGACCTTCTGCATGGAGTCTCCATGTTCTCCACGTGTGTGTTTACTTTTGGGACTCCAATTTCCTCACAGACTAAAAACATGCCTCATCAATTAAATACAAATAAATAACTAAATTATCTCTAACTGTGAGTGTGTGTGATCAGCTGTTCATTCATGTTTGTATCTGCTATTATTACTGCCATTACCTTGGATGGATGGATGGATGGATGGATGGATGGATGGATGGATGGATGGATGGATGGATGGATGGACGGAGGGACGGAGGGACGGATGGATGGATGGATTGATGGATGGATGGACGGACGGACAGAGGGACAGATGGACGGAGGGAGGGATGAAGGGACAGATGGACGGAGGGAGGGATGAAGGGACAGATGGACAGATGGATGTCCAGAGAGCTGAAGAATATCTGGTTTCTGCCTAAATGTTTACCAAGGTTACCATGACAACATCTCATATTACTAACAAAATGTTTTATAAACAATATGCTGTAAAACGTTTCAGTCATTTTCTGTTTGTTTTATTTCCTGTGGTTAAAAAAGGAATATTTAACATTCAGAAAACCACGTAAACTGTAAGTAAACAACGGAGATCTGATCTGATGCATCGGTCCAGTTGGAGCTAAACTCTGTCTCTGAACTGAGACTGTCAGGTGAGACATTATCTTTGTATAACTGACTGCAGATACATCCAAAGTAGAGGGAGTTAAGCTCCTCCCCTCAGCTGGACGGTTACAGCTGCCTCTCATGACGAGGCTCTTTGAACTGAGTCATGTGACAACAGGATCTGATGCTTGGACAAACACCTGGAGAATGAAGTCAAAGTGTTTGAACTTACACTTTCCCTTCAGGTACATCATGGACTGCGGACCCCAGTGGACATTCAGCTGAGAAGACACGGACAACATGAGCTTGCTGGTAAGAGACTGAGTTACAGGTGTAAACATGGCGGTAGCTGGAGGTGTTTTACCTTCTGAGCATGACACGACTCTACAAACAGGGAGATGATCAAACTGCACGTCCAGACGACTGCGTTTATCTTCTGGAACAGAAACAACCAAAACAAGACAAACATCAGGAAACATCTGTCAGCACATAGTTTTAATCTATACTGTCCCGTTACTGAGGTTCTATTTGTTTTCTTTATTCTCTGGGTGTTTTTATAATGATCTTAAATATCTTGGATCATGAATCTGGGCTCGTTTTCCAGTTATTTATGTTATTTATGTTTCTTTACTTCATGTATTTTGTCCATCCTGATCATCAGTCATGGTGTTTTCTATCAGTTATGTTTATTCATGTCATGTATCTCACGCTGGAGTTTTTGCTCCTAGTTTTATCCTGTAAGTTTGATCCTGGTCTGGTTTGATCTCCCACCTGTCCATCACATCCATCTCTGGACCAAACGTTACAGATACTGAGTTTCCAACTGGCTTTTAACACAGACAGTAAATTTTACATGCCAGTAAGTAAAACGTTTCCTGTTTAAGGGATGAATCATCGTTTCAACACAATCAATCCTGAGCAGAAAGAACTAGAGACAGCAGAAAGGAACGGCTCCTTTTTTAACAGGAGGAACCTCCAGCAGAACCAGAACCAGGATGAGTGACCTTCTTTTAAAGACATGAGAGAGACAGAGACACAGAGTCACTAGTCGTCTCTACGGACAGAGAAACAGAGTTAAAGTTTATAAAATCCTCGTAGTGATGGGAGTTTTTTTTCCCTTTACAATAAATATTAGGAAAAATACACCAGCTGAAATATTAAAATAATAAGATAGAATTACTTTTACAGAAAAGAAAAGAACTTTCCATTTTGGCACCAGAATTTGTTCCTTCTGAAACCCCTGCAGGGGATCGAACTACCAAACATCTGTTCTGAGAGGGATCAGGATGGAATCATCTTCACCACCATAACAAACATGAACTCCTGAACGGTGAAGATCTTCCTCAGAGTCGTGAAGGAGAAACTGAAGAACAGACGAGCAGGAGGTACTGAGAAGTGTGCAGAGAACAGATCAGAGTGAAAAGGATCCCACAGGCCTCACCGAGACATGAAGACGTGACGGAGGTGAAAGAATGAATCGAATCAGTGAGCTGGATGTTGTTTTACCGGCTCAGAGTTCTTCTCTGTTGCTCCTCAGAGAAAAACATCAGAAACAAACCTTCTATAATCTGTAGTACAGAGAGTCGGGGGTTCAATCCCCAGCTGCTGCAGCGTGTGTGCAGAAACAACACAGGCTGTGCAGAACCTGGATTAAGTGAGTTGCCATTTGTTATTACTATTTAAATAGAATTTTATATTATAGAACTTTTCTCTTAGTTCAGTTTAATCATGTGTCATAAAAGTCTTTTTTAGGAGATTATTAAAGACAGAATACACATTAAAATAGCACTTTTACAACTTTTTGATTTTTCTGTTTCAAATCAAAAAGATTTGAAATGAAAATATGATTTAAATTGTCTGCTGTGCTTTAAAAAGTTTTATTATTCTGTTATTTCACAAGTGAGTAAAAACAACGAGCTACATTTACAGCATCTGTCTAAAGATCCTAGTCAATTCTTTAAGCGTCAAACAGTTTATTTACAATAAAACACAGACATGGTAAATAATGCAAAAGTACTTAAAACTTTAAAATTAAAAGTAAATGGTTTAAAATACTGGAAATGATAAAACAAGTTTTAAAAAAGTAGTTTTAATGTGATGCATTAGGAGTATAAAGGTTTGTTTTTTCTGTGAAGCATTAATAATAAACCAAAATCTCAATTGTTATTATTTTTAAATGCAGATATTAACATGGTTCTGTGGAAATTGGATTTAGAAAAGCAGATCCAATTTTAATAATAATAAATAGTTCCAGCTGCACTTACCATTACTGCTGCAGCAGGAACAAAAGGTCCAGTCACAGCATGTGCTTGTGCTCCAGAGCGACGCTCCAGGCTGCTTATATCCTCCATAAAGAACGCTGGGAGCAGGAACAGGTTCGATCCGGCTCCACAGGAGGTCCTGCAGAACTCCTGTTTACTAGAAGCTAAAAAAAAAGCACAAAAACAAGCTGACGTCACGACGGTGATGTGTACATCGATGAGCATGAAGCTGTTCTGAGGTCTGTACACATGCTGCTGGTTCTTTCAACCACTTCTGCTTTAGAATCAACAGTAAATACTTTAAATCAGCTGATCAGATCAGAAGCTCTCCATAACAAAATGATTTCTAAATGATCCAGAGACACGAGCTGATCCATCCTCGGTTCCCTGATGCACTCTGAGCTTGTTTACTGGAGTGTGGGAGAGACCATCCCTAACGAGGTGAAGGTACAGCCGTACCCTCCTGATCCCCCTGGTGATTTCTCAGAACGGAGAAGTGGAAGATTATCTCAACGCTTCTGGTTCTCAGAAACAGCTGCATGTCTCTGAAAGGACTCTAGCAGACTGTTTTACATGTGATAAACATGTGGAGTGTCCAGAAATCTTTGCTGACAATGAAACACTTGGACACGAGTGCACAGATGCTTTACGAAAAGCCTAAAGGTTCTTACAAACAATGGCTCGTACAAATTTCATGGTTTATACGCAATCTGGAGTTCGTAGACATTCGTGGAGGTGGGCGTGGTTTCTGCATGCATTTGTCAGAAGTTGGTGCAACTGTGAGCTGAACTTATGATATTTAATTATCCTGCTTGGATCTGGTATCAGAGTGGGTTTGGTGAGGAATATTGATCGACCTGAGCATCGGAGCTCGCTCGCGGGGGGGGGGGGGATAACGTGCCTGGCATCCAGATGGCTGAAGGCTTTGTGCTGTGTTATTCTGTTCATATTCCATATACCACCTTTAATCCAACTCACAGAACTCATGGTTTACAGACATGGTGGTTCATTTCTTTCATCCATCTCTTTTAATGGTTCATGTTTCAACTTCAGTTCAATCTGCAGCTTCCGTTAATCCAGTTTTATGAGCTAATCTAAATATTCAAGTTGTTTATCTTCTGTGTTAAAAGATTAGAAAATTATTTTCTTCTTTTATTTTTTGTTATTCAATATAAACTCTATTTTCATGTTTCTCTGTCGCTGTTCGTCATCATCCTCACCTGTGAGCTTGTCAGCCTCTCATCTCCTGCACCTGTCCCCGCCCCGTAATAAGTGGAGCGTTTGTCACTGTCACGGTTCTGGGGTTTGGGTTTTTCTTTCTGGTCTGTGAGGGTTTTGTTCTGTAGTGTTTTCACTGGTGGGATTGCTGCAGCTGCTGTGTGGTGTGTGCTGTCTCCACTAATCATCTCTGCAGGGTGTGACAGCTCTCATCAGTGGCTGCAGGTGTGGATCATTACCCAGCTCAGGAGAGCTGGGTATTTAAGCAGAGGAGCAAGAAGAGACAGACGCCAGTTCGTCCCCTATGATATGTGGTACAGATCGACCAGAGACCTTGGTATGACAGTTTCATGTTAGTTTCTACTAACCTGCTTCTCTCCCGCTTCTCTCAGTCCCGCGTCCAGGAGTTTCACCCGGATCTGTCGCCTCTCCGAGGATCCGTACCTCCTGTCCTGGAGAGCAGCCGCTTCCACAGGCTCTCACGCTGGTTTGGGTTTCCCCGGTCCTGCTCTCCGCCCGTCTCTTCCTCACCGGGGCTTTCTAACGTCGCGCGCTCCGCGGCGTTCTCTCTCCCCGGTGCGCTGTCTGTCTCTGGTCTCCTCCGGATCCACACCTCCCCGGTCAGCACGCGGCTGTCACCCCTGCCACAGTCTCAGCTGTGGAGACAGCACCACGTCCCGGGCTTCCTCGCTTTCCCTCGACTCCTGGGGCTCCACCCCCGCTGCAGTGTCTTCGGATCCCACCTCACGCAACTACAGCTTCACCTCACAGTAAGTGTGGTTGCACCTTTCCCCGCGCACTGCAGCGGGCCGTATTACTTGTTTCTAACGAGTCTCTCCCCCCCAGGATCGAGTCTCTTCCCCGCCTCAGTTCCGGTCCTGTTTTTCATCGTGCACATTCCACTGCTTTGTACTGTTGTCTCGTGCACGATTATAATAAATTCACTTCCCCTGATTCACGTTTCCCCTGTATGTGTTTGGAGTTGGGTCGCTCTTGGGGTTCAATCTAACATCCCCTGGTGGGAATCATGACAGTCACTTTCAAGCTGCCAGTTAGTTGAATGTCGTGTGCTTCTCTAACCAGCGTTGTACCTGTTTCCGTCTGTATATTTTTCCTGAGTGTTCAGACCTCATGCTGTACTTGATTCCATCTAAGAAGTACTGTTTGACTCAGATTACCTGGATTTAGTGATCATCGACCTCGCCATTGCCTCTTCCCTGTCTGTCCGTCAGCCTGCCAACAGTTTGTGAGTGACCTTTTCTTTTGTCTACTGATATCAGAGTGTGATTTGTATCTGTCTACTGGAAGGATTGTGCATGAACTCAGACATGTGACTTTCCTTCTGTCTCAGTTCCAGTGTTGATGTTTGCCACTACATCACCTGTCCAGACTGTATGTACCTCTTCAGCCGCTGGAACTCTGATCATCTGTAACTCTACATACTCACCATTCCTCCGCGTGAACACACCTGAGAATACACACTCTGCTGGCGCGTGACATCACTCCTCACTGCCAGGCGCCATCTTCCCTCCACTATCTGGAAACAAAGAGATGAAGGTTTTGTGTTTATCTTTAAAAAATACTTACCTTGAACGTGAAAGTGTTAGGATTTATGATTGGAAGGTGTAGTGTAGGACCCCAGCGCAGGCAGGAGACTGGGAGGCGAAAAATAAGGAACACAAAGGTTTAATAAAGCAAACAAACTTACATGGTTGGGGGGTGAAGCATGGGACCAGACGAAACCAAGAAGATAATCCAAACTGAAAAAGTCAAGTCAACTTTATTTATATAGCGCTTTAAGAACAGCGGCAGCTGATACAAAGCGCTGAACAAAGTTAAACAGATAAAAACACCACAAAAGAATGTGAAACATTAAACATATATGAACAATAAAAACAAAGACTTAAAATAACAAGGCAAAGATAGAAAGGCTCAAGATGGGGGGAAAGCCAAGGCAAACAAGTAGGTTTTAAGTTGAGACTTAAAGACAGCCAGAGACGAGGCTTGTCGAATCTGTAGCGGTAGCAGGTTCCACAACCTCGGACCCGCCACAGAAAATGCTCTGTCCTCCCACATCCTCCGGCGAGACCGTGGCACCTTCAGCAGCACCAACTCAGCCGACCGAAGGGGGCGAGCTGGAGCATGGAGCTGGAGAAGCTCTGAAAGATAGGAGGGGGCCAGAGCATTTAAAGATTTAAAAACATATAAAACAATCTTAAAATGTATGCGGTAAGTTACGGGCAACCAATGCAGAGAGGCCAGGATGGGGGAAATGTGATCTCTTTTTTTAGTGTTTGTCAAAAGCCATGCTGCAGCGTTCTGGACCAATTGAAGGCGTGAAAGATGTTTTTGAGGTATGCCAAATAAAAGTGCATAGAAAAAGGTCCATAGAATGTGACCAGGGTAAAATGGAAACTAACAAGGTGAAGAGGGGCTGAGACAGATACATGGACTTAGGCAGACAGAGAGCTAAGACAAGGACTGAGGACAAGGAACTAAGATAGGGACTAAAACGAACCGACACTAGCTACGTTTACATGGGCACATTTAATCGGAATAAACGCCCAATCGGATAAAAAAGACGTCATGTAAACATGTCAATCAGAATGTTTTGATGCGATGCAGCCTGATCCGAAAGAAATTTCCTTCCGATCGAGAGGGGTGGTTTTGTCCGATCTTCATTCGGATAGACGTGCATGTATACACCCATTCGGAAAGAAAGGGTGAAAAAAGCCCTTTGCGCATGCGTACAACTTCAGCGTGACGTCTTTCTGCTTTCGCAGACCCAAGTAGAAAACATAGCAGGAAGTAAACAGAATTGGTCTGCTGGTGCAGTCATCCTGTCATCCTGCTCTCCTCTCCTGTGGTGGAGGAGCAGTAGTAATATGTATTCAGCCTCTAGCTTGGTTAATGCGACCAGTAAAAACCCAAACATAAAGGTAATCACCCGCAGAGGGTCCATATTGGGGACAACGTGAGTCAGCTCGAGCACACGATGGGGCGGGAAAGACGTGCAGAAAGGACGGAGTTTGTTTACTTTTTTTTTTCTTCCCCCGGAAAGACAACTCGCTGTGCGCATGCTCAACTCATTTAACCTGATTGAGTGCTTGGTGCATGTGTACTCATGGCATGATCAGATCATTTCAGTTAGTGTCCATGTAAACAGGGATTTGGGAATTCAGATCGACCAAGATTTTAATCAGATCGGGGAAATTTGGCGCATGTAAACGTAGCTACTGACTAACTAACATACGGGACTTAAATACAAAACCAAACTGATCATCTGAGGACATGTGGAGAAACAAACACAGGAAGTAATCACAGAAACAAGAAACACCTGAACGGAAAAACACTAGACTGAAGAGACAAGCTAAACTGACAAGATACTGAGTGACACATGAGGAGAACAGGAAGTACAGACATAACCAAAATAAAAGCAAAACAGGAAACTACATGACTAAGGAAAATAAAAGCCCAAGACACCGAATGAAAACAGAAGGAAAAACAACTACTGAAAAAACCCCAAGTCCTGACAGAAAGTAACATTACCTTCTCACCTCAAACATACCAGGAGCTCTGAGCCTGTTCAGAGGTCTTCCAGCTCTCTTCTCAATTCAAATAGTTAAGGTTCTGCTCATTTCTGATTGTGGTGCATTTTGAGTTCAGCGTGATGGTCTGACATCACACCTACACTAAGAATCTCCACCAAAGTGTTTCCAGTGACAAAGCTGTGAGCAGGATTATTGTTCTGGACTCCATCGGTTCATCAGGGATGTGAGTTGTGTGTATATATAAAACATAAGTGATGTCCTTTCGGATTATAAATTGATGTCACTATTATCACAGATGTTGTAAAATCTGCACAAAATACCAGATATCACAAAGGACTTATTTATAGTCTATATATAGTTTATTATTATATTAATTTATAGTCTGACATAAAATCTGAACTCATGCAGAACAGAGTTCAATCTGTTACAATGAAAATCCTAAAATATAAACGAACTTCTAAAGGGAACAATCGATGACTGACGGTGTCGTGACTGAATGCTGCTCAGTTTAAATTCATTCCACTTTCAATAAATAAAACTACAATAACACACAAACTAAGAAAGTCAAAAGGTTTTACAGTAACAGTTTAAAAGGAACACATAACATTCACTGGAGGAGAAGTGGAACCTGATGGTTCTGTATTTTTCACTGTGGTTTGTTCAGGAACATGGTTTTGACAATCTTTGAGAATAAAGATCCAAACTTTTCCAGTATCATCTGTTGAGCTGTGGCGGGTGTGTGAGCCTTCCTCTCAGCTTCTGCTGCCTGAGCCAACAGACAGCAACACACAGTCTCCACCACGGAGGGGATTAACGTTGATCCAGAACATCTGACAACATGAACAAGAAGCATCACACCGTCATTACAGGTCGCTCTCACTCATAGACACGTCATATCATGTACAGCATGTCGGGGTACAACAGCAGTGTGTTTCGAGGTGTAATGGCGGCGTGTTTGAAAGTGCAACGGCAACGTGAAAAACTCACCTGTCTCCATCTTGTTTTGTCTCACTGCCTCCCACCAGCGAGCTGTCGTTATAGTTCTGACATCCAACACATTTACAGCTGGAGCTACACATGATGCCGACCTGCATACAAACACTATTTGAAACAACTGCTGGTTTGTTTCAGGACACACAAAAATGTTCTTCAGGAGAAAATGTCAACAGAGAAATTTACAAAATGTCATATGCTCTTGTGGGGGGGGGTGGCACAAAGTCATTTAGTTCATGTAGAACAGGGTGTCCAACTCCATGTTCCTCTGCTTCAACACACCTGATGCAGATGAATGGGTCGTTAACAGGCTTCTGCTGGACTTGCTGAGATGTTGCGGATTTGAATCAGGTGTGTTGAAGCAGGAAAACATCTAAAACATGCAGGATAGTGGCCCTCGAGGCCTGACTTTGGGCACCCCTGATGTAGAGTTTCTGTAATATGGAGTACCGATGGTGCAAACCTCACATGTCCTGGATCAGACAAACTGAAACTGTTCTAGTACTATATGATCCATAACTCCAGGATGTGTGTGTGTGTGTGTGTTTGTATTTCTGACCTCCTGGGGACCCGTTTCCTGACTTTTACTATCTTTCTGGGGTCCGAGGGTTCTTGTGGGGACCGAAGCCTGGTCCCCATGGGGGGGACTCCCCTTTTTAGGGTTAGGGGTTAGGTTTATAGGTATGGTGTGAATAGAGTTTTAGTTAGTCTTAGGGTTAGTTATAGATCAGTAATGGTTAAGGTTAGTAAAAGGGTTTGGGTTAGGTATAAATCTAGTTACTAAAATCAATGGAAGTCAATGGACGGTCCCCATAAGGATAACAAAACACACTTGTGTGTGTGTGTGTGTGTGTGTGTGTGTGTGTGTGTGTAAACCTCAAAGCATTCGCAGTATTTCTTCAGGCAGCCTGAGCGTTTACAGTTACAGCCTTTGTTGTGCCACACGTTGGCAGCTCCTGAGTTTAAACCAGTAATCTTCGGCCTGAAGGCGTTGGGGTTACGACCTAAACAAGACTGCAACATCAAAACAAAAACAACAGACATACTGGTATTTATCTTTCAGATCAAACACCATACAGGGCACAAGAAAAAAATACACAAACCATACAACTTCTAATTAATTAAAGCAGTTTTTTGTTATAATATATGAATTTAAAAACAGTAATAGATAAAAATAACTAATAACTAATAATTGTGAAGAACTGCAAAAACATGAGAAAAGAAACTAATAACAAAACGAAGAATGTAACGAGTCTTGGCAGTGATGAGGTTCTTCGCTGGAAGCTGCAGAGAAACAGCAACAGAATCAAGACTCTTTTCTAACATGACTCAGGATGAGGTTTCCACTTTCAAGAGTAATTTTATCAGTAAAAGTTTGTTTGAACAAACCAGTGGATTGGAAATATACAACAGAACCAGCAGAAGTAGAGGGCTGGGGTTTTTGTAAACCTAAGAAAACATTCACTATTAAAACAAAGACAAGAGTCAAATATGAAAACAAGGAAAAAGTTTAAACTTGTTTTAACTTATAAAAAAACATGTTATTTCTGTGCTGTGCTCAGGTATGAGACTAGTGATCTCTGCAGGTACGCTGACTGACAGGGATGTCAGGGATGAAGAGGTAACAAAGTAAAACATGGTTCAATGCTTCTGCCCACTGGAAGTCAGAGAAAAGAATGAGATCTTTACTCAATCAACACCAACTTATTTTAAAAAGGAAGTCACTTAGCCTCGTTAGCAAGCCTCATTCTCTGCACCTGCTCACTCCCAATTATGGTAAATGGTTAATGGCGAGCACTTATATAGTACCTTTTGAGTTAAAGGACACAAAGCGCTAGGGATGTCCAGATCCGATCACATGATCAGACATCAGGCCCGATCACATGGTTTCAGACTTGATCGGAATCGGACGTTACCTCCAGACTCGGATACATAAAGTCCAAAAGTGAAGAATTTATGTTGTTAGTTCAAGTTACCTCACAAAGGTACTCTGTTTATTAACAGAGCTGTTAAAATAGAGTGAATTAAATAAAAAATAAGGAACATCCTGGATCTGTTTATTTGCTGTTTTTTTTATCCTTTTTAAATGTATTATAGAAATATCGGATCAGGACTCGGTATCGATAGATACTCAAAATCAAATGGCTCGTACTCGAGGGCAAAAAAAACTGACTGGGACATCCCTACAAAGCGCTTCACACTACAGTCCATCATTTACTCACACTCAAACGTTTGGTGGTGATAAACTACACATGTTGTATCCACAGCTGTCCTGGGACACACACTGACCAAGGTGAGGCTGCCAGACACCACCGGACCTCTGGTTACTAGGCGACCTGCGCCACCTCCTGAGTCGCCCAGTATCGTCACTCCTTGCACCGGTTTAGCTCCCCTACATGTTCCTCCCAGGCACCTACACATCACTCATTTGTTGAATATTTGGCACTTCCAGACCCACGTTTTAGTTCCTGTCTGTCAGTCTGCTTATTGATCACCTGCAGCCTGTTTTATTGTTCCTGTTTGCTTCTCTGTCTGAAATAAACATCTTTTTAAAATGTCTTTAACTGCTCGGTCTGCCTGCATCTGAGTCCAGAACATCATAAATGCAGCATGATCAGGTTTTGTGCTTCAGGGTCTGGATGAAAAAAATTGAGAAATTACCACCTTTTCTTTTCTATTCTGCAGCTGCCACAACTTGTCGGACACTCAGTTTAAAGAATTTTAAATATTCAGAACCCCTTTCCATCGACTCTTCCTCAACTGATAAATCTCCCACTACAGTCCATAACATCTTCTGTTGGACCTCATGGTTCTGGAGGAGTTCTGACCCACTGATCTTCACAGTGTTGTTTCAGATATTAGATCCTGCTCGGCTCTCTGAAGGTCCCACCATCTCGGACAGGTTCAGGTCTGGACTTTGACTGGACATTACTTGGACCATTGTTATATTTCAAGATCCAATTTGGTCCAAGTTTCAGTTCTAAGACAAACTGACTCACATTTGGTATACAGAGGTCAAAGGTCAACTCAGTGACCAGGAGGACCAGGTCCTGATGCTGCAAACCACCAAACCAAACACCCGAACCACCAGCTCTCCACCTCCATGCTGGGATGAGCTGTTTGTGATGATCTGCTGCACATCACTGAGTAAAAACATCAATCAGACTTGTATCCAATAATATTAAACACCACTACACTGTTATTGTAAATGACAGCTGATGATGTAACAACTATAAACACAGAGGCACTCAGGAGCCTGGTAGACATTTGGAGGCGAGTACGCTGGCTGTGCCCTGAACCAGTTTATAGTCTGTTCCCAACCAGGCTGGTCTTTTGAATGAAAGAATCATGTAATTTGTACATTTAATAAAAACGCTGACAAACAATAACAATATGTGTGGAAAACGGTTTCTTCCTGCTTTAATGTTTGTCTCTTCAATTGCATTATGGGAAGTTGATATACCTGACATGGCTCGGCTCACGGTGGACTGATACAGTCTGGACTGGTCTGCCAGTCACAACCAGTCACACACTCACACCCAGGACTAATTTAGAATTTTCAATAAACCCAAAATGTCTGTTTTCAGTCTGTGAGATGATGCAGGAATATCTGTACATGCACAGGGAGAAGCTGCAAACCCCCAACACAAAGGGCCCAGCTGGGTCAAATACAGCTCTGTTAGCATCTATACATACAAACATATAGCGAGCATCATGCTCAACAAAAGAAGGTCTACTGGCAGCTGCCCGGAGGAGACAACACAACAGGAAAACCTCAGGTCACAAACAGATCTTCATGTTTCAGACTGGGTTTAGATAAAGTTGTCACTAATGGCTGTTCGACCATGTAGTGATTCTTCCAGCCTCTCTGAAACCAACAAAGAGTCAATGAGCGATTGCGAGAGAACAAGTGTTTTCCAGTAACAGAGCTGATGAATCACATCCGCCGATAGCAGGACACCTGCCTCTCTGACTGAGAAGCCAATTAGACACCACTGATCCTGGCAGCCCTGCACGCCACGCCTCAGCAGGCTACAGATGGTGATGTTTTCACTCTTATTACATGATTAGCTGTAAACTCACACAACAGCCTCTACTGTGTACCTTCTTGTGGCTAAATGGTTAAGAAATCCCATAAAAAACCTCTGTCATACATTAAATGTACTTCCTCAAGTTTTCCTTCTCACATTTTGTCTGATCTAAAGATAAAATGTCTGTGATGAAGTGAATAAATGATCCGACTGATCAGCCTGCAGCCTCCAGGTTATCTTTCTGTCTGCAGCTGTAAGAAACGAGTCATGATGTAAACTGATGGAGGAATGTTCTCTCATGTAACCGGCCCAGCTGGAGGTCTGACGGACCCTTTTCATGCTATAAGTGGTCAGTCTGTTTGGAATTATCTTCAAACATCTATTTCCACAGACACCGTTAAGAAATGTTTTTCTTTTTAAAGAGGCCATTTCATACACATTTCAGGACTTTGTGGTTATTTATTAAGTATTAACCTGTAATATGAAACATTTATATCTAACAAACGTCAGGAAACACTGATTAACAGACCTTTCAATCTGTCTGCATGAAAATTTGGGTGGTTCCGTCAGGCCTCGAGCAGCAGCTTGTTCATATTCATTACTCGAATTTGCTGGACTCTGATTGGTTAACAAACTAGCCTATGAGAGCAAGGTATACTGTTTCCTGCCCCGCTGCGCATGGTAACATCAGACGTCGTGTCTTCCTGGTTGCTACGTTATGCTAACAGCTTTTAGCGAGCAGCATGCTAGGCGTGGTTTCAACTGCAGGAGCTGATGAATACTAACGAACAAAGGAGTTGTGATGAAACAGATACAGGCCGTTCAGACTCGGGAGAACTTGGGTGTTATCACCACCTGCGTAGTTTGAGAGATTAAAACTGAAAGAGAAGTTGTTGATCTGTTTTCACACCCACTATGAAGGTAAGAACACCTGTGGAGCTAAAATATTCAACAGAAACCTCAGAAAAACAGTTTTTAATGGAAGGACCTCTTTAAATGTTTATCGGGTTAGTATTCCAAACCGTAACAGCCTCAAGACGCTTCATTCCATGCTCTGAATTGTTGTAGCAGTTGGAGCAGTCACAGTTGCTGCACATCTCTCCACTGGCAAAACACTCACAGTACCTGAAAGAGACAAGTAAAGAACTTTTTGTTTGGTGTATGAGTCTCCTGCTCTCTTGTGGCTGCAGGTGAAATAACAGTACATTTGTTCAGGAATGTTATAGGTAAAGGAAAAAAGTCAGAGAAAAAAAATAGAGTTTCAAGTCAATGAAACTAAATAAAAACCAGAAAAAGATCTGAGAGGCCAGTGAAGGTCATGAAAATAAGTTCATCTTAAAATAAAAAAGCTAAGGTCAAATTATTTCCAGACAAACTTTTCTTTTGGATTTTTCTAGCCATGAGTACTGGTAAAAATAATCACTAATTCTGCTCCAAAGACAAATGAAGATGAAACAAGATGGTCAACTCACAGTTTAAGGCACCGGGATCTGGTGCAGTGGCAGGGTTTCCTGGATCTCCAGTCACTCAAAGTTCCAGCTGATCTACAGGAAGTAAACAAGGACTATTTGCTCCACTTCAAACAAAAAAACACAAAGTTCACTGAAACACAATATTTACACCCACAAAGATACTCTGCCATTAAAAAAGAACATAAAAAACATGATTTAATGTATTTGTGCTGCAACTATAAAATTGAAATTTGGACTAAAAAGTAAATAAAACTGAAAATCTGAACACAGCTGAGACTTTCAGCTCTTTCTATCAGGGTGTTTCAAACTCTCTGAGAACTGTCACCACAAAGTTTCATCATTATCTAAATCTAAACACCTCATTTGAGCCGCCTCCTCCTTTATCTGAGCTTCTGCAGAGGACCACAGTCTCAGCAGACAGTTAATCTACTCAGATTACAGTTTGTCTCATGATTCTTGCAAAGTAAAGTCCATCTAATTTATAAATCCCATAGTCATAGAGGCTTTTAACATTTTAAAATGTAAACTAATGAAATCCAGAAAGATTTTCTGACTCATCTGTTTTCTTCCCATGTAAATCTTTACAAACGACTTGCTGAAACATCTCATTCTATTAGTTTTAACAGTTTAACAGTTAACGTCCCCGCAACATTCAGGACACGTTGTTAGGTAATGCGGTGAAATGTGAGTTCAGCCTTCCATCCACGGCTCTTACGTCTCCGGTGGGGCTGGAGGCGGGACGATGGCGGCCTGGTTTCCACCCTCATGCAGGGAACAGACTCTCTGGTGGTACTCAGGAAACTGCATCAAGAAATCTCTGAATACATGAAAACATAACTAACAATGACTCAGTTAACAGATGGATTCATTAGTCTTTGCTTACCCCACATGGAGTTCCCCGCACACTGACACCTGATAAAAACAACAACAGTGGATGACTACTGACACACTAGTTTAATACTTAACACCTAAAGTACATCTCAAAGGCACGTGGACCACAGACAAACAATAAAACAGTAACAAGATGTAGAAAATATAACTGAGTACAAATATGATGGTGTTTTGTGATGTGACAGTGCATGAAAGTCCTGAGTGTGTTAACATGTTGGTGAACTGACTCTCAGTCCAGATCTTCTATGACTCCAGAGACTGGAGGCCAACCAGATGGTTGGTTTTGTCTCAGATGTTCTGGGAACCGGACCAGCTGAGTCTGATAAGCACAACATTCTGACACAGTGTAAAGTGACTGTCTGTGCTCTTAAAAAGACCTACCTGGTTTAAAACTGATGCTATTTGAAACTGCATTTAAACTATTGTTGATCGATTTATGAAATGTTTGTGACATTAATGTTTGTGGCCCATGATGTGCATCAGTTCATCAGACTGTTGAGTCAACAATCTGAGCCAACACTGATAAATCTGACAGAGACATGCTAACACCAGCTGTAACACTGTCATGACCTTTACCTGGAGTCACTCCGCTGTCTGGTTGTGTCTGGAGAGATTCCACAGGAAGAAACATGGCTGTTGGTTCACCTGGATTAACTAGCTCCACATGTCCATCTTCAGTGATGTTGTACATCATCTTCACAAATATAATAAAGAGTTATTACCATCAAACTAAGTCTGTTACTGAAATATTCTGTTTCCTGCTTCTCTGAGATTTTAGATTTTAAGAGTTTTTACACTATTCTGGGACCTGCAGCGTGAACCTGGTCTACTAACAGTGGGAATCAGGCTGGAAGCTGCAGGAAACATGATGAACGTCCACAGGAGGAAGGAAACACTAACAGGTGTGTCTATTAGGACTGATTAGAAGTGAAGGCAGACAAAGGGGCTCAGATCAGAGTTTAGCCTGACCAATCAGATCCTCCTGCAAGTCTTTGTAAAGTAATCTGTCAAAGACGTGAGGGCATGGTTAATCAGGTAAATCAGAGTTCACATCGCATCAAGAACCTCTGGGCCATCAGCTTTAGTTTGTCAACCACCACGTTGTCCAGTTGGTGAACCATCACCAAGTCTTCAGTCAGGATCTGGAGGTCTCACAATGTCTATGACAAATTTATTTATAAAGCATGTTTAAAACAACTGTTGTTGACCAAAGTGTTGCACAGTTTGGCAACCACTAACCTGGGTGTCTTATAGTTGAATTTGATACTTTAATAATCCCTCTTGGAGAAATACATTTTCTGCATTTGACGCATCATGGAGGAGCAGAGGGGCGCCATAAAACAGCCCAAATAGTACAGCAAATAATAAACTAAAAAAATCTGTAAAACCTTCATAAACAAGAACTGAAGCGTGTTCAGTCAGTCCTCCATTAAAGAGGAGAAAGGGCCCCACCCAGTGGCCTGATGGGTCAGATCCTGATTTGACTGTGAATTTTTTCTTTTATTAGCCAGTTTGATTTAGCTGTTTGTTCGCCTGTCTGTCCAATAAGTAAGCTTCCACATAATTAATTAAAGTGATGACCAGAAACATACATGATAAATAATGCTCTCCTTTAACTGTCACTCACTTTGGAGAAGAGAATAAAAATACAAAGTTGCAGTTTTATCAGTAATTTCTGCACAAACTGACTGGTAGAACTACGGTGGCCCGGAGGTGCGAATCATGTAAACAAATAACTAAACAACTATGAAACAAAAACCCCCACAACAAAAAAGACATCAAATTAACTCAAATAAAAAAAGCCATTTAGCAGATGTTAATTAGCCTTGCTGCTGATTGGACAGACAGCCTGTCCCTCGTCTCTACTTTACGATGCTGATCTGCTTGTCTTTATGATCCAACTAATACTTTAATTGTTGAAGCCACATTTAATCTTATATTTGGCGCAGGTATTTTCTTATCATATATAAATCAATATTATGTAAATACATGTACTTTTTACCTCATTTTCTAGTTTCAATAGTGTGAATATGTGGACTATAGTAATTCCAATCAAACCGACTTCTTTAAACAGTATTCATCTATGAGGAGAGTATTTCTGACACATACAGTAACAAGGACGTGTTTGACTGTTTTAACATTATCATGTTTCACATTTACATCTGCATGCTTTCCCATCACAGCCAGAACACTTTACAGTCCACAGCGCAGCATGTCCTGTCCTCAATCTTCCACAACATGCAGACTTCCTGTTTCCTGGTGTCTGTCCAATCAGCAACAAGCCTAGTTAAACTCAGGTACTCACCCGTCTGGTTTGAGTTGATGTCATTACGTTTTCTCTTTAATTGTTGTGATTTTTGTTTTGTTGTAGTGTTTAGTCATTTGTGGGAATGATTTGCACCTCTGGGCCACCGTATAAACATTTAGTTAATATTGCTTTAATTTGCAATTTCTCTCCATTGCTTCAGACGTCTCTTTTCATTCAAAAGGGTACGCAGCTTTTCTAGGAACATGAAGTGCTGCAACTTTAACTGGCCTTCTTTATTCTTGAAGACATTTCATGTCCCAAGAGTTTTCTCAGTGGAGGCCTGAGTCTACACCAGCAGGAAGGGATGTGACATGAAGAGATTTAAAAAGAGGAAATACTGGAATTTTATTTGCATCTCGTTTAAGTTATTACATTTTAGTGATGGAACTATTCTGCATCAACATAACTCAGTGAACTGACCTCTGCAGTACTCACAGTCTGCATTACATCAGGTGAGACCTCAGCTGGTCTATCCTGAAACTGCTGATGATTCGTGGCAACAGCTTTTTCTAAAGCAACCTGATGAGACACAAACTCATATATTAATACATGAAAACAGATATAAAGTTGTTTTATTTTATGGAAATAGGAACTCGGTTGTGAATGTTTGAACACACCATAACACTGGAAGGAATGGGTTCATTAGGAAACCAGAAGGCAGGAGGCTGGCTGCTGTCACATGGACCAGGAGGAACAGCACTGAGGAAACCAAGACCATCTCAAGTCAATTTGAAATTTCCAATACAAGACTTCACTTTTACATGATGTAGTCTTCCTGGTTTCACAGAAATGTTATTTAATACCACCAACAGGAAAAAGAGGATGTAATTAAAGCTGATATTTTCACTTAATCATGAAGCTGTGATCTAGTCTGTTGTGTTACATTCACATTTGCTACACCAGATTCACCGTTTACAATGTGCAGCCTTAGAAGACACACCTGAGGACTTGATACTGACTGGACTGGGTGTCCATGTGACAGTCTGGGTAAGTCAGCTGACCCTCAGGAAGCTCATACAGGCACTGAAACCTGTAGTTAATTACATCAATCCAACATCAGCTTATAACTTTTATCTGAGCACTTTGTTCGATTCTGATGTTTTAATACTGTATGTTTACATTTTCACACAGATTAACTCAAAAATCTTTGTGTTTAAGTAAATAAATGAATCTGTTACCCAAAGCTGACAGGGTCCATTATTTCTGATGGGAAAGTATGCTGATGAGGAGGGTGGTCTAACTCTGAATATGTGATATGAGATGAGGACCCCGCTTGCGCAAGAACCACTGCGGAGTTACTGTGGACATCCGTGTGTGTCTGTGAGCAGTTTGCAGGCTCAGCCATGTCACTGTAAACATGTCTCACCTTGTGGTTTATATCAGGTCTTTCCATCAGGGAAGCCTGGAAAATACATTCAATCCAACACACATCATACTAAACAGTTCTGTCAGGCTCGTTTTAAAAATAGGAATCAACATTACAATAATAGTACTTACTAAACTTAATCGAAAAAACTTCACAAATTTGAGATCTGCCACAAAAAATAAAAGCGAATTGTTTATAGAGACAAGTTTAACATTAAGTTAACTATATTATTCACGCTGCTTTGCACTATGTTAACCTAAATATAAAAATTTTAATCTTAATATCTGCTAAATCGAAATGTCGTGCTAATGTTAGCAAACCATTATTATTAGCTGAATTACAGCGTCAGTTCAAAGAAGTTTCATAAAATCCACTTGATGAAAATAAACTGGAGATTGAATCCCTTTAAGTAACTTATGGTGTGAGAAAAACAAATACAACCGAACAAAAACTGAAATGTCACCGACTTTGTTGCGTTTCAAGAGGTTGACTGGCGCACAACTGCAACTAACGGCTGAAAGGGTGTTGCATTCAAATGCTTTTGAAGTTGCAGTAATCACGAAACTCCAACCCAGTAAAGTATGAAAGTGATTTAGGGAGGCGTAAGTTTACTGATTTTTTTTCTACATTCGTAATCAGAAAAGCGACATTTGGGTTGTTTTGGAAAGTCGTGTTTCTCATCTGAAACGAGAAATAAAAAACAAAAAATATATACGCTGCTGAGTATGATGATTGTTCTATAATTCTGTTAGAAGACACAGTCACCTGTTAGGCTTCATCTGTCCTGCTTGAATAAGAAGTTTAGTCTTTGATATTATGTTGGCTTGTAATTTTTATGTTTATATTAATAAAACAATCATAATGACTATCAGTTGTTCTATTATGCATTTCTAAAGGTTTCTTAATTGAAGCATGTTTTTCCAGACTGGCCTCAAAGCAGCAACACTCTTGGCCAAGGGCGCCACCTGCTGGATGGAGCGCCACCTGCTGGTGGGGGTGCCACCGCAAGAATATAAATAATAATAAGGTATCCGGGCGTTTGCATGTTCTCCCTGTGCATGCGTGAGTTTTCTCCAGGGACTCCAGTTTCATCCACAGTCCAAAAACATGCAAGAGTTTAATAGCCAACTCTAAATTGTCCCTGGGTGTGAGTGTGTGTGTGAATGGTTGTTTGTATGTGTGGCTCTGTAATGGACTTGCGACCTGTCTGGGGTGTTCCCCGTCTCCCGCCCAAAGCCCGCTGGAGACGGACGGACGGAAAGATGAATGGATGGATGGACAACACCTGTATTTCCAATTGACCCATGTCTCCAACAGCATGTTCTGTGGAAGGGGACGGGCTTGAATTAGTTGACAGGTGTAAACAGGTGTAAACAACATGATATTATTATTGTTAAAAAAAATAAAAAAAACTCAAGTCCCAAGTTCTAATGATGCACTTTTATGCACTTTTCAGCTTCTTTTATAATATAATATATAATGACACCAACTCTATTATGTCACTACCAAATCGGAATTATTTTATAACTGTTATTTGTTTTGCAATGGATTTATTTGCATGTGACATAAGTCTTAGAAGATGTCATGTTTTGCGTGCAGGGTGCTGGGGCAAAAGTAAACATGCCTCGGGAACCAGAGCGCAAGCAGAACCGGTTCTGGTCACTTCCTGCCCTCTTACATCATGGACCACGTGGATCATGTAACCTCTTTGCGTTTTGGAGATAAATTCATGGCTCTCTGTTTATAAACTCAGTAACGAGGAGAAAGAATCGCATGTTTGTTTGTTTTATCTGCCCTCCGTTCCAGTTGGTGGCAGTAATAAGGGTCCAGTCTGAACCGGATCTGGGATCGGATCCTTCCCCATACGAACATGAGTTCGGGTTTGTGGAATTCCGTTCTGATCACCGGCTCCAGCAGAGGACTTGGACTGCAGCTCGTTAAAGAACTGGCTCAATGCAGCAACAGACCTGCTGCGATCATAGCGACAGCCCGCAACCCCGCAGACTCCACGGTAGGTTCTACTGACACCGCATCCGGTGATTAGCTGGTCCATCTGCCAGACTGAAAGTCCTGGTTCTGAAACTGTGTTCCACAGACGAGGCTGAAGTTAGCTTCCAATTCCAGCTTCCGATTCGGCAAACGGCTAAAGGGCAATTACACTAAATTTGACCATCTTTAAACTGCTCTATCTCAAAAAACTACAATAGATAGACACTTCAAACCTGGACTGGGTTATTCTGCACTTGTAGCAGAACAATTAAAACCACCTCTGGGATTTGTGAAAGGAGTCTCTGATTTGTGAAACCCAAATAAAGACAGATTTTATTCTTTTTTTCTGCATCTGGACCACACTAAATCAGCTGTAGATCAAAAACTACAACAGATAGACACTTCAAACCCGGACTGGGTTATTCTGCACGAGTAGCAGAATGATTCAAACCACATCTGGTAATCAGAGACCCCTTTCACAAATCCCAGATGTGGTTTTAATTGTTCTGCTACAAGTGCAGAATAACCCAGTCCAGGTTTGAAGTGTCTATCTGTTGTAGTTTGTGAGATAGAGCAGTTTAAATATGGTCAAATTTAGTGTAATTGCCCTTTAGCCGTTTCCCGAATCGGAAGCTGGAATAGGAAGCTAACTTCAGCCTCGTTTTCCACAGTTGGGTTTAATCTTGTGGGACTGTGGAAAAAGATAATTCGTTAAACTTCTGTAACATTTGAAGCATGAACGGATCAATGAAACCCATCAGTGATCAGAACCACGTGATCTGATGCTGATACAAACTTGAGGATTTTATAATGATTCAGTGTTGCTTTAATTATTTTATCTGAACTCAGGTTTTTCTTTTTTACTATTGTAGGATCTGCAAGAGGTGTCAGAAACTTACCCTGGAATCCATGTTATTCCCTTAGGTGGGTCTGGACTTCCTGTTTTATTGCATCATACCATTTGTTAGCTGGATAATTGTTATTGATTGATTATCAGCAACATTAAAATCCCCAACAGCTATGAGATAAAACAAATCATCAGCCTTTAGATGTGTTAAAGGTGCTTAGATACATGTTAATCCTGTCAGGAGGAAAGGAGGACTCAGAGCAGCATAGCCCCTCGTCCTGCACCACATGCCAACTGGAGGAGGTTCTGAGGCAGACCCAGGATGCAGACTCAGGATACAGACCCAGACTCAGGATACAGACCCAGGATGCAGACTCAGGATACAGACTCAGAATACAGACCCAGACTCAGAATACAGACCCAGACCCAGGATACAGACCCAGACCCAGGATACAGACCCAAGATACAGACCCAGGATGAATTCTCAATAGGCTTCAGCCTTCCCCTGGAAAAGAGAATGGCAGGACGGGATCTTCCTCAGATTTCCTCAGACTCAGTCCTGGTAACTGACAGAGAACTGGAGGATCTCAGTATAAAATCTTCTGCTGGTAACTTGAGGTCATTTGAATGGATAGAACATGTAATTCTAGAAATGTCATTTAAGAGTTCTGTTGCTTGTGCTGGAACTAGGTAAATCCATGAAGGGTTAAACCCCAGTCCCGTACACCACAGAGCACCCAGACCTCACAAGACCATGACCTGCAGACTCAAGTTGTTTGGGTGACACGAGGGGCTAAATCTGTAAAACTGCTTTAATCAGTTACACTGTTTTTACATACAGTCTCACTACTAACATATACTGTACATTATATGTATGTAAATGTATTACATGGAATTTACATGCTGTCAGGAGTTTATACATGTTCTTCATGAGCGTGAATGTCATTAATGCACCAAATCAAACATCAATCAAACTTTATTTATAAAGCGCTTTTTGTGCAAAAATGTAATTCAAAGTGCTTTAAAAGATAAAAACATAAATAACCCTACATAGGTTTTTTCAGTGCAGGATGCTGTTATCAGTTACTACCACCATGCTTACAACAGCTGGTACCGTGTTCTCAGATGTGAAAACCTCTAACACACCTCCCCTCTTGTCTTTGTGCTAAACTGCTCAGTCTTAGTCTCACCTGACTGCAGGTCTTTTCTCTAGAAATTCTTTGCTTTGTCCATGTGGGCGGCTGTTCTCCCCACATGTACGGGGAGAATATGCAAACTCCATGCAGAAAGATCCTGGTCTGGTTCAAACCCAGGCAATGCTGCTACCCACTTCACCACCGTGCAGCTCCTCTGAAGAGGCATGTTGTATAATCAACATTCCACCCTGAAAATCAAACTGTTTTAAATCAACCATTAAAAACCCAAATTAATGTGACATTCATATTTATGGGTGTACGTAAACTTTTGGTGACGACTGTATTATTTTATTACACTGTAATGACTCTGAGTTTATAACTGACATTAATACTAACATGTACTTTATTACTCTCATCATTATCTGTGAAGCCTGTCAGTCACTGATATGCAGTACTCTAAGAACATATTTAACAGTTCTAACTGTAGTACTATAGTAATCCATTTACTTTTCCAGATGTGAGCTGTCAGCAGAGTATTACTGCATCCCTTGATAAGGTCCAGTCCATCGTGGGAAACAAAGGACTCAGCTGTTTGATTAATAATGCAGGTGTTGGATTCTCTACAAACATCAGTAATGTAACACCAGAGGTCATGATGACAACCTTCCAGGTCAACGCTGTTGCACCACTCTTTGTAACAAAGGTACTGTAGGTCCACACTCTATTTGTAGTTCTAACAATCAGACAACTGAAAACATACTTGAGAGAACTTGTATATCAGTGATAAAATACCCGGATTAGAAGCTGCTTAATGATGGGATGTTCATATTACTTGTAATTTAAAGCTACAGGCAGTCCACCATTTTCTGCTATATGATTTTATTACTTGTTTCCTAATGGTTCTTTATCATGTGCTGTTAATTTTACCGAGTGGTAGCATATACAGTGGGGCAAAAAAGTATTTAGTCAGCCACCAATTGTGTAAGTTCTCCTACTTAAAAAGATCAGAGAGGCCTGTAATTTTCATCATAGGTATACCTCAACTATGAGAGACAAAATGAGGGGAAAAAAATCCAGAAAATCACATTGTCTGATTTTTAAAGAATTTATTTGCAAATTATGGTGGAAAATAAGTATTTGGTCACCTACAAACAAGTAAGATTTCTGGCTTTCACAGACCTGTAACTTCTTTAAGAGGCTCCTCGGTCCTCCACTCGTTACCTGTATTAATGGCACCTGTGTGAACTCGTTATCAGTATAAAAGACACCTGTCCACAACCTCAAACAGTCACACTCCAAACTCCACTATGGCCAAGACCAAAGAGCTGTCAAAGGACACCAGAAACAAAATTGTAGACCTTCACCAGGCTGGGAAGACTGAATCTGCAATAGGTAAGCAGCTTGGTGTGAAGAAATCAACTGTGGGAGCAATTATTAGAAAATGGAAGACATACAAGACCACTGATAATCTCCCTCGATCTGGGGCTCCACGCAAGATCTCACCCCGTGGGGTCAAAATGATCACAAGAACGGTGAGCAAAAATCCCAGAACCACACGGAGGGACCTAGTGAATGACCTGCAGAGAGCTGGGACCAAAGTAACAAAGGCTACCATCAGTAACACACTACGCCGCCAGGGACTCAAATCCTGCAGTGCCAGACGTGTCCCCCTGCTGAAGCCAGGACACGTCCAGGCCCGTCTGCGGTTTGCTAGAGAGCATTTGGATGATCCAGAAGAGGATTGGGAGAACATCATATGGTCAGATGAAACCAAAATAGAACTTTTTGGTAGAAACTCAACTTGTCGTGTTTGGAGGGGAAAGAATGCTGAGTTGGATCCAAAGAACACCATACCTACTGTAAAGCATGGGGGTGGAAACATCATGCTTTGGGGCTGTTTTTCTGCAAGGGGACCAGGACGACTGATCCGTGTAAAGGAAAGAATGAATGGGGCCATGTATCGTAAGATTTTGAGTGAAAACCTCCTTCCATCAGCAAGGGCATTGAAAATGAGACGTGGCTGGGTCTTTCAGCATGACAATGATCCCAAACACACCGCCCGGGCAACGAAGGAGTGGCTTCGTAAGAAGCATTTCAAGGTCCTGGAGTGGCCTAGCCAGTCTCCAGATCTCAACCCCATAGAAAATCTCTGGAGGGAGTTGAAAGTCCGTGTCGCCCAGCGTCAGCCCCAAAACATCACTGCTCTAGAGGAGATCTGCATGGAGGAATGGGCCAAAATACCAGCAACAGTGTGTGAAAATCTTGTGAAGACTTACAGAAAACGTTTGACCTCTGTCATTGCCAACAAAGGCTATATAACAAAGTATTGAGATTAACTTTTGTTATTGACCAAATACTTATTTTCCACCATAATTTGCAAATAAATTCTTTAAAAATCAGACAATGTGATTTTCTGGATTTTTTTCCCTCATTTTGTCTCTCATAGTTGAGGTATACCTATGATGAAAATTGCAGGCCTCTCTGATCTTTATAAGTGGGAGAACTTACACAATTGGTGGCTGACTAAATACTTTTTTGCCCCACTGTATGAACCCAGGTCTTTGCAAACCCCTCATCCCTTCTGTTTAATAACCCCATCAAATTAATGCACTCAAACAGAAACTTGATTAAAATTTCTAGTGTCAAGAAAGATGGACGTTAGTGAAGTCAGCTTCTGTGTATCTGCATTTATGATTAAACTTCTTCTGAGTTGATTTGTTCAAGGCAAACGGGACAACACACATACACAAAGCACACATAATGTAATGTAATCCAGTTTCTGTCAGTGCTTGTTATCCAAACATGGCCTTTTTTCCCCACAAAGTGTAAAAAAAAAATACTCAGAAAGTTGTTATGAATGAAGGAATATTTTTTATGAAATAGAATTTTCATAACAGTTTTTGGATCCCTTTTTACCAGTCATCTCATAATTTACAGAATTAAAGCATTTCTTGAAGGAATTAGACTTCCACGCCAGAGTCTGGAACAAAGATTATTTTATGTTGAGAGCTGATTTAATTCTAGCCGTTTTGGTCAAATCTTAAAATGTTCTTATGCCTGAGGTCTGGCTGCATCTCACATGATCTGCAGCTGCTCAGTTTTTATGAAGTGAATGATTAGCCACCACGTGAAAGAGTAGCTCAATATCTGTAACACTGAAAGAGTCATGAACATCTGATTTGAGTGTCTCGGAAGCTTCAGAGAAAACTCATCTGATTTTAATCAAATATTTTAGAGCGTCATCTTAAAATCCTGATTCATATTTTATCAACTGTTTTTTTCACTTTGTACTTGTTTCTCTTGAATAAAAGTGTAAACAAACAAACCTCTGATATTTTACAATGATCACATTGTAAAAGCTTCCAAATGTTTATAGTTCTTTTGTAGGGGATGATTCTTCTAGTTTTTAACCTTAACAAACTCTTCTATTTTTTTTTTTTTTTCTCAGGCATTTTTGCCTCTGCTGCGTGATGCTGCAGCTCAGTCCTCAGGGATGGGGATCCACCGAGCAGCTGTCATCAATATGTCCTCTGTTCTCGGTTCCATTTCATTGAACTGTGGTGCCGGTGCTAACTTCAAGAGCTACGCCTATCGAACTTCCAAGGTCTGAACATAAGATGACTCAGTTTAAGTTAAATAACATTGGGTGTTTGGGTTGAATAAGGTTGATTAAAAGCGAACAGAAAGAATGTGACACGGTTTTTGGGTTTATTTGTTATTTCCACAGGCAGCACTGAACATGGTGACGCGATGTTTAGCTGCTGATTTAAAATCTGATGGAATCCTCTGCATGTCTCTCCATCCTGGGTGGGTCAAGACTGATATGGGAGGGCCTCAAGTAAGTGTTGTCATTTCTGTCAGGTGAAGTCTTTCAGAAAAGTGAAAACTGTCTTTCTGTACAGTTTAAAGAGGTCATTTTACTCCAATGTCATGACTTTGTGGTTATTTCTTAAGTATTAACCAGTAATATGAAACATTTTATATCTAAAAAATGTTAGGAAACACTGATTAACAAACCTTTCAATCTAACTGCGTGAAGATTCGGCTGGTTTCAGGCTGCGACTCATTAATATTCAATATGCAAATTTGCTGGACTCTGATTGGCTAATAAACTAGCCTATGAGAGCAAGGCATGCTGTTTCCTGCCCTGCTGCGCATGGCAGCAGCGCACCGATTATCTTCCGGTTGATACATGTTTATGCTAACAGCTTTTAGCCAGCAGCATGCTAGGTGTGGTTTCAACTGCGGGAGCTGCTGAATACTAACGAGCAAAGGAGTTGTGATGAAACAAGTACCGGCCATTCAAACTCGGGAGAATTTGGGTTTTATCGCCACCTGCGTAGTTTGAGACATAAAAACTGAAAGAGAAGTTGTGCTGATTTAACAACCACTATGAAGGTAAGAACACCTGTGGAGCTAAAATATTCAACAAAAACCTCAAAAAAACAGTTTTTAATGGAAGGGCCTCTTTAATAACAGGCGTTCTCCAAACTGTGATGGAATAAAGTCTAATGAAGACGACACCATCACACCCCATTGTGACTTCTGTTGAAGTAAATGTAATTTAGTAGAAAAGTTTCAACTGTTGTCATGCTGGCATTGTGTCATCCAGTCATACAGTCAGCATATTGTGTTTCAGGCGGACCTGACGATAGAGGAGAGTGTTTCTGGAATCCTGTCAGTCCTCTTCAGTCTTACAGAGAAGGACCACGGAGAATTCAAGGACTACAGGGGACAAACGTTAGAGTGGTAAACTGAAACGCTCTGCATCCTGCCAGCTGAGGAGACTTACTGCAGGAGCACTAACATTTCTGAAAGAAATAAAAGTCTGCACTTCAAAATATTTTAAAACTGTCCCGGTAATTTGTCCCAGTAATTTGATAAATTATAATTTATTGGTTGTCTAAACAAACGACAACAAGGGAAATACTGGCCGAAAATAAAGAGCTGTTCAAACATGGATTATTTATTCATTTATTATTATGACAAACACTGGATTTTTATTGTTTCTACCCAAATGATGAAAGAGCAAATAATAGGGATTCAAAAACATCTAAATCACTTTGTTCACAATTGTATGAAAGAATTTGGATTCTCTTTTTGTTACATGAGCTTCGAAATTTCAATTAGGATTTTATAATTTCTTAAATATCAAAGTGAATACAATGACCAAAAAATGTAAGAGTAAAATGATTATTTTTGTTCAGAATTGGGTTCAAGATGTTAAGAAATTATTACAGCAATATTTTTTCGAAAACGTACGGAGTCCATGTGTAGTGTTATCCAAGATTGATGTGGCAACACTAAATTAAATCATGATTTATTTATTTTTTCATAAATTTTGGGTCAAACTGATGATTTCTCCCATTTATGGTATCTTTTTTATCTCTCACCATCATTAAAGCCATAGTGTGTAACTTCTGTAACTTCTGTCGCCCCCTAGCGGAATTTTTGCGTCATTACAACAATAAAGCTGGCGCTTCCATATGACGTAAGCCCAGCTGCCACCGCTTTATCTCTGCCGTTGTTATTCCAACCGGTATCTGTCTTAATCAAGCTTCAAATTCAGTCTGTTTACTTTACCTGGCTCTATATTTGTTTCAATAAATATCATTTCATTGTTGAAAAAATCAAGAGAAACCAGTAAAATATAAAAATACTGGTAAAAAAAAAAAAAAACCTTCAGAGTTCAGGTTGGATTGTTTACAGGTTTGATTGTTCACTTTAATCTACATTTAACAGTTTGGTGTTGAAATTTATTAGTCAGCTGTTGGGGCCACAATGATCTATTTGTCTTATTCAGTGAATTTTTTCAGTTTTGACAAGATGCAGAATCCTGCAGTCAGCTACACTGATCTGACTGACTGAAAAACCGTTACACTGGCAAACTGACAGACACAAACTGACACAGATAGAGACAGAATCAGCTGATCAGCTGGAACTTCGGCGCTCTGGGTTTCATCTGGTGCGCATTTTATATTTTGACAGTGTGTGCGGACCTGCGGACCACTTATGTGCACCCCTGAACATCAGCCAGATCTCTTCTCTCCACCGAGGAAAAGCGACGCCGATACAAATTCGCGTTTGCCTTCTCCTTCGGTCACTTTCCTTCTTAGCCAATAGTCCCTCTGCCGAACGTCCAGGAATTTTTTTTTTTTTTCGTGGTAGGATCCACTTCCCGATAAGTGTCTCTCAGCTGTTTATTTGGATTCTCCGCCATGTCGACCTTCACGTTCTGCCGGCTGCTACGAGACACTGCGTTCTATTTCTTATCATTTTTCTTGTTGTGACATAAAAGACGTAGTTTCATGTGCGACAGCGCGGGAATGTCGCAAGTCGACACGCAAAGTAAAAATTATATATATTGAAAAATACCATGAGATGTTTGAGGAGCCGATCGGCTTAATCTGCATTGTGTCATCTCCTCTGATAGTGGCTTGGCTGAAACGGACATCCACGGACATGTAAAAGTTACGCACTACAGCTTTAAGTTACAGCCTTATGAAAAAATGGCACTCAAAAATATGAATTTTATTAGGAAATTGTGGTGGGAGGTCCCTGGGAATTTTTGATTTGGGCCCCATTGGATCCAAGAATAAGGTGGAACACCTGCACAGAGAATCACAGACAGGATCCATCTGGAACGAGACATCCGTCCACAGAACCAAAACCTGGTGTCTCGGGAGTCTGAGGGATAACCGGAGCATCCGGTAGCATTTAGCTAAATGGATTTATATAACTGACCTGCAAGAAAAGCCTTAATATTGTAAATATAAATAAAATAAATATCTTTATTTCACTTTTAGTTCTTGGATTTGGTGGAAATTGGATAAACTTTGATGAAAATAAATAATCTGAAGTGTTTATTTCTCTTTGATCTCTGTGATGACGACGTGCTCACATTTACACTCAGCAGACGCAACACATGTTCAGTAGAGAAAAATTTTATTTACACAAGAACACAAATATCAGCCGTATATAGTGGGAGGACATCTCGAGCATCGCTAACCCAGATTAGTGAAACATCGTAGAAGGAGCTGGAGACTCGTTAGGGATTGGTCAGTTCATCAGATGAAACAGAAGGAGACAGATTATCCAGCGCGCCCATCTCTGTAAACACACATTAAACACACCTCAGTACACGAGTAAACACATGACCTTAACATGATCAATCTTAGAATGTTTGTTGAGATAATCTCTGCTGTGAACTGATGTTTAAGATTATTTTTAAAAAGCTAAATAATCCAGCTGTTTTTTCATCTGATGATATCACTAGTGACTCGCTAATGAGTTTAATCACTTGAAGGGTTCATACAGATGACCTCCTGCAGACAGATGGGATTCCCTCCTGAGACGTGGGACTTTAATCTAGATTGGGAACAGTTTTAGTTTGAAATGAGAGGCGCACCTCTGAGTTTGAGGTAGGACAAGAAGTCAATGACGGTGTGGATAATGTCTTCGTCTCCTATCCTGAGGGCACCTATAGAGGCACAGCAACAAATTACAGCTTAGAACACATAAAGTTGGTTGACAGATTATTTTGGATTTTTTTGACGAGATTTGTTGAACAATAACATACAGCAAGGATGTTTTACTGATTTCCAAAAACAACAGTCACTTCACTAGCTGTGTGTTCTTAGCACAAATTGAGATTAATAAGAACCATTTTTTCTAAAAATATACATTTTGTTTCAAAATAAACATAAGAAATTGTGTTTTTGACTATTTAAAACATGGAAACAGGATTTAGATCATTTGCAAATTCTTGCTTTTACAGTCTCACTATTTCAAAAATTAAAAATTCTAAGGTTAAAAACAGAATATCTTTTAAAACGACGTACAACTGAAACATTTCTCAGTTTGCCCGACCTGTTCTGAAGTCCTCCTCCTGACCCATGTCCCTCTTCCCAGCCAGGCCCGCCTTGTCTCCCAGGGTCCTGTGTCCATCTATTCCATCTGGACAGTGAGGAGTAATCACAGTTGGAAACAGTCACAAGCTGGATGCAGCTTTAAACTCTGATCATTGTATTCTGATTCAGTAAAATCAACATATAGTTTTAGTTTTTATAAAAGTTTTCATCTGCTGAAGCTGAATGTTTACAATAATTTCATAACAATAACTTAAATATAATAATTTGCCCTGTTTGGAGCAGATTTTCTACATATCCCACCGTTTCAGAGGCGACGTGCAGACACACATACACAAAACACACTTACACTAAGTCTCATGTTCATTGTTTACAGTTGGATAAATCAGCAAGGTATTTCTTCTGTTATGACTGTTCAGTTTCCAACAGACCACCTGCAGGGCTTGGCTCATGGAATTGCAATAAAGCAGGAAATAAATGAAATAAAAAGCAAACAATGAGATGGACTGAAGTTTAAATGAATCACTGATAAAAAAAACTAAAAAAAACAGTCCTGAAGACACCATAACAATTATTGTATTTATATTATTGTTATTTTCTAAGTAATTGTGATTTTCTTTTATAAACTTGGCAAAAAAGCTGTGTTGGATTATATAAATATATAATATAATTTATATCTATATTCTGGTCTTGTTCTGGGCTTCAATGATTTTTCACACCTGAGTGCTCAATTTCTGTGAAACAAGTTTCAAGTCAAAAAGACCAAAAATGTATATTTTAAAACATACTGAGCAAGAATAATTTATCAGATTAGATTAGTTAGATTTTGACACCATTTAATGAGACATGTGGAGTTTCACTCAGAAACATTTAGAGATGTTTTGTCATGTTAGTTTTATAATATATTTAAACAGATTAACATCAAGGTAATAATAATAATTCTTATTTTATCATAAAGTATTTCTTTGTTTAATGGAATATTTTTTTCCTCTGTATAAAATTAAAAAGAGGATTTTATTTTAAACATACATTTTTCTCCATGTTAGGATGTGTGAAGCTTTGAGGCAATGTGTCATTATTTATCCAGATGTTTTCAAACTAACTCTGGTTGATAATTTCCTGTTATTGGATGTGTGTATGAAGCATGGAGTCTGTTCTACAGAATGTGTCAGTCTGTGTTTGGTTTGGTCCGGTGGAACCCGATCAGAACGATCTGTGGGATCAACACGAGGTTCGGTTTTTTGTTCTCTGTCTTTATGTGGACTCAGATTAATTCCCTGCTCTTTTCTCTGAGTCATCTCAGGGTGAAAACCAGAAATGCACAGATAGAACAGACAAGCACACTGAGCAGGATGACACACATACAGCAAATAAAAGACATTTGAACTGAGCAATTCTTGGTCTGACACCAAGGCCCTGCAGCGGCCAGATGTTTCTATCTTACATTGAGTGACCAGCTCGTCTCTGCCTCTGGCACTGGGGGAATCCTTTATCTGAATTAGGTGATCAATACGACCTGAAACACAGGATGAGGCAGGGGCAACCTTTACCTGGTCTTCTCTCTCTCACACACACACTGTAGGGTCCAGGCTTGGTGTTCTGGACCCCCACAAACACTCATATTTGGAGACCGATTTTTAATTTAATCTAGTTATATTAAATTAGCTGAATACGCAGGGGCAAACACTAGCTAAAGAGGAGCGCCTCCATTTATCCCATACAGGGGAAACATTTAAACACACACAGGAAGCAGGAGCGTGAGTGTGTGTAGTTTGTACTTACGAGGACCTAACAGGTAGCCGGCACTGTTCAGAGTCCAGCCACGCTTCTCTTTAGCCTGAAAGACACAAAGATCCATTTCAGTAATCATCTGTTTCACAGTCAAAACTCTATAAAACAAACCCTTTAAAGTGAAACTAAACTAAACTCACTCAAAAAAATGATTCATTGACTTAACACAGTTTTATATGTCAACAGGTTCCACATAATTAAATCATGTTAACTTGAAAGCAAGAACAATAATTTTATAAATTGCCCAAGGAAACGTCTACACGAACAGGGGAGAGAACATCAGTCCTCCGAACGAGAGGCGATCTCCCTCCCGACTAGGCTACGTCCTTTTAATGCCACCTTATGGTTGAAAAAAGTATCTCTGTGAAGAAGCTCATATAAATTGTGTTCATACAACACGTATTTATTATGTAGGAAAAAGTGAAACATAACTATATCAAGTTTACTTAAAAATTAATTTAAACCAACAAAAACCTATTTTTTGTGTTATTTGAAAATAAATTGACTATGTGAAATCAACAACTGCCCTCATTCATTCTTTTAAGTGTAACCTTTTTAACCTAAACTTAGACACCTTCTACAGGATAATTCGAGCTCTTAGGTGAAAGGAAAGTTTTTTTTAAATCCATTTTTTTGCAGCTTTTCTTTATTAGTACCAGCTCTTGGACGGACCTTAGATCTTAAGCAGGTCTTGCATCTGTAGTTGATAAACGTGGGTTTCTCTCCTTTTAATAAAATTTGCTGTTTTTCCGCATCACATTATGATCATTATAAGTTTCTTAAACTTGAATTTTACTGGATTGAATCCAGTTTTGCGCTCTTTGTGCACGCTGCAGTCGAAGTGATGCACCTGAACAGGAGACAAACTCACCGCGATGACCAGTCCGATGCTCTCAGAGACTGTTGCGCAAAAGACGAGCGACACGCAAAAAACACCGAAACCCCTCTGCATCTGCAAGAGAAAAGCTCAGGTGAGAAGCAGCACGAGCAGAAACCTGCAGGATGAAGCGGACCCGCTTACCTTTGATGGGACTGGCTGTTGCACTCCGAAGGAGAACTTTTCTGTGGGCTGATTTGCTTCGGATGAAACGAGGACTCGGTCCAGCTTTTATTCTGACTCCAAACCCGACCTGCTCGCGTCAGACGCCCCTCCCGCTGGCAGGAAGCGCGTATCACCTAATAAAATTCAATAGTGTCACATAATACCATCATCAGATTTTTCCTTGTCACCCTCGGAGACCTGAGATTGAATTTTAACATAGAAAAACAAGTGTGTGTAATCCTTTTAATCCGACATGCAGGAGTTCATTTCAGGAGCTTCATACATCTCTGAAGACCAGATGATCAATAAAACATCTGGTCAGTCATCACAGCTGGTTTCATATGGATGATCATGAACCCCTCTGTTCGTAACAGGCGTTTTACAAATTATTTTGATCTTTTTCTCATAAAGCTGTAATTTTCCCTCAGGCTTTAGTTCCACAGGCCACAGAACCAAATGTTAAATAAATACATTTTGTTTTTCTCCAAACAAACATGATAAAAACACATTCATTACATTCTTCTGACCAATTTACATAGAAACATTTCCTGTCTAATTCAGAGGAGTCATGTTTTATGTTATTGTTTGGATGTTTTATGATATTCATATGTTCTCAGTTCATAAAGGACTAAATCAAACATGTTCTTCACCTCCATGAAGGAAATGCAGACAAGATGATCCAAAGCCTCAAAGTGTGATAGATTATTAATAAAGGATGTTTAGTGGAAAAGCAATATATAGACTGAAAAGTCAATTAAAATGTACATTAATTCTAGATTAGTTTTATGTGATCAGAATAAGGTCAAGTAACATAACATATGATGTCACAAATGACTCAAAGCAAAATATTTAATTCACATTGAACTGTTTAAAAGATTTAAACTGATTCAATCTATTTCTGAGTTATAATAAAGATTTATTGTGTGGTGTCAAAGTAATTGTGTTATGTGTTGCAGGGCTGAGATTTAACAGCTGTGAGTTATATTTTTAATTCAACATAATTCAAAAGGTTCTGAGTGTCTTAAAGACAAGTTTATTATGTTCCTGGTACTCGAGTTTGTAAAACAAACTTAATTTAAGATAATTCTGTGCAAATTTGACAAAATAGGAAGATTCAATGTCTTCTAAAATTATTTTTATTGAGCTGTATGAGCAGAGAAGATATATAATCATACATCTTCAACATACAAACATGATAAAAGGAAGGAACATCATCTGTGAAGTCATTAGAACATTAAAGTCCAAACAGACCTGAAAAACAGTTTCTGACCTTTTGATTAAAGGTCCTGTATCATGAAAAATCAACTTTTTGGAGCTTTTAACCATGTTGTGATGCTATTTCTTTATTTAAAAGACCTCCAGAGTGGTTTTTGGCTTAATTCGTGCATTCCCAAGTAATCCTCCTGAATCCTGCGCTCTTAGCAGCTGCTTTACTCGCTCATGTAAAACGGCTGAATTTGAACCCCGTTACGTCACGGTGTCGTATCAGGAAGTTCCTGACCAATCCCTGCTGCCCCTGTAGAAGGTACGAGGCGAGCTGCGAGAGTCCGAAACAATTTGTCAGGAGCTCATCACGGCAGATGTCTAACCTGCAGAGTTCCCACACTTCAACCACCTGCTGCTCTTTATTAGCATGAGCTGCTAATAAAGACTTATCAACTCGACCCTGCTAATCACATGTCAGTATGAATCCAGCTTTACAGCTGAGCGCCATGTCACCGCAGCCCGTCCCACCACCGGATAAAAGACACAGTCACTCACCCTGCCAGCGCTCCGTTTGCCACGAGCTCCTGTTAGCTGCTTTATCCACCTCATTAATCCAGCCTCAGACCTCAGACCTGTCCCGGTTGATCTCTCTCTCTCTCTCTGTCCGCCTCGTACTTGGCTGCGGGTCTCGCGGTCAGCGACTACGGTCGCTGACCGCGAGACCCGCTCCTCGACTACGACCTGTCTCAATTTACCCGTCTCATTCCAGTCTTGGTGTCATCTCCCGGGTCGGATCGCATCCAGTCGCGAGTGGACCGTCCTTCCCTCCAGACGCTCCTCACCACCGAGCGTCCTCTGACAAATTAGCACCTCCATTTCGTTGTATTTCATTCTAAAAATTTCTCGTCAAAAATGTGCATTTGACTGCGAGAGTTACAGAAGTTTATTTAGTGTTTCTAAACAGACCAATCGCAGTCACAGTTGGGAGGCGGGGTTTTAGGTAAACCGAGCGTTTTTACTTCCTGGTCACAGAATAACTCGAGAATATAAGTTATATTTCAGGACAAATGAAGTGAATATAACTCAAACAGTAAGGTTTTATCATATATGTGCCGATCCCAGACGTTGAAAACTGTAAAATAACATGATACAGTCCCTTTAAAACTGTCCGTTTTACAGCAAATTCTCTGTTAGAAAGTTAAGCCCCTTTTAAACATCAATCATATGACCTGCACCATTCTGTCCACACGTATGTCCACATGTGTGTGTCCATCTGGGACAGTAACTCATTCCCACTCCAGAGGTGATCATTCTTGGCCTCTGATTTCATAATGAAAGGTCTATTCAGGTAGAGCAGAACCTGAAATGGGGTGTGTCAGAGGACTGGTGATGGTTTAGGGATCAGCGCCAGGTAAGAATCAGTGGTCCAAGCTGCAAGCCGTCCTGAGACAGACAAAAAGAAAAGAGAACCAAGGAGAAGAAACAATTGAATCTTTCAGCAAAAGAATGTTTCTAAAGAACAAACGAGAAAAGTTGTTCTGTGTGATGGACTGAGCTTCATGTCAGGAATGTACCCATCGACAATGTTCAAGTTTTTCTTCCAACACCTGAATATTTCCTCCAGAAGATGACCGAGTGTAAGACACTGGTCCGCAGTTCATTCAAGTACCGTAACATGGCGGAATCACAGGTAAGTGAAAACATTATAACAACAAACAACTGACATTAATTGTTACTTTGTCCTGAACCTGACGTGGAACCAGCCGGCGGCTGTTTCTCCTGTGACATGGTAGAGCGGCGAACACTTCCAGCAGTGGTGTTCTGCTGGAATATGTCTCAGTTTTCTCCATGCTGTGTTAAAACGTTTTTAATGGGCATGAAAAAAATATGTTAAGCTAATTTGTTATGCAAATAAAGTATAGCAGCTTTAAGAAATGATTCATTTATCAGAGAAGATAAAAGTAAAATAGATTCGAAATGGAAAAACCTGTAGTTTGACCCTTTTAGTGTCTCCAAGAACTCAATTCAAAATGATCAGATAAGACCCAACTCAGCTGTTCTCAGGTGTGTCAGTAAGAGCTCTCGTCTGGACTCCAACTCAGTACATACACAACTCTATAAATAATTTAAATATCTGAAGACTTCTGTAGATATTTGGAGCATCGATGTGCTGCCTTGTGCTCCAACATCACAGATAGCTCTGGTTCTCCCAGGTTTACCTTGAAGTATCAACAACATTGAGTCTATTTGGGTCACATGTATAACATGACTAAATTATTTGCATAGAAAGATAATCTAAGGTTTTTTTTTTTTGTCTTTGGATTAAAGTTTGAGATGGCGGTGATGGCTAAAGGCTCAATGTCTTGGACAAATCATAATAATGGAGTAATGGGCAGACTTAATGGGTGAGTCTTGATAGCTGAAAGTGCCGTGATTACTTTTCATTTGTTAGCACAGAACCCGTGGGGAAGGTGTATGAGAGTTTAATACACTGAATTAAATTAGGATAATTGGACAGCTCAGTATGTACAGGAGAGAGAATCATAGATCAAACCATGTGTTAGACAGGAGCTTGAACAAGAGACTATCACATCATTATTCTGCATGTAGTAACACGGTACATTGTGGACAGACTACTGCTAATCAACCATTCAGTGTGATCAAAAATACAAACGTAATTATAAAAAAAAAAGCACCTGAGTTCAGAACATTTACTAAAACACAACATCATTTATAGTGCAGGACCTAACTTTAAAAAGAAAAGTTTTAAAAACCAAGAAAAACAGCTGAAGAACTATCAATGACAGTAAAAATACTTTTAAAAAGTATCCTTGGATTATATTTGTGTGTAAATAAGCTACTCTTGGATCTTCAAATGCTTTCTGATAAATTCAACATTTCTAGTGTTTTATGCTTGTTGACCTTCGACTGACTTTTGATGTTCTACAGAGTCTCTGGAGGGTCAGAGTGTCGTCACCAGCAGCAGGAATTAAATGAAGTTGAGGGTGAAAAGCGATGATTATTAAATAAATTAAACAGTGTTTTTGTTGTTAGAACCCATTGTGTTGCCCAGAGGCAGAAATATTTCAGGCTAAGTTCATTTTGAATGCGTATTGAATGAAAACAGATCAAATTTAATATGTATCATTGCATCTTCCCTTTTTTAATGAAAATAAACACTAGATGAAATGATCAGGTGAAGTAGTGAAGGGTGGAAATCATTTATTCTCTAACTCTCCGCCTTCTGTACTTCCAACAGTGACTTATTGAGGAGTCTTCCTGGCAATGATTCAGACTGCCCCCCCCCATAGGATTTACTGTTACAGGATGTAATGCTTGCCACCAGGATCAGGTGTGATAGTTGGGATTACCACCGAGTCGGAGCACCTGGTAATGATGGAGAAGCACAATGAGACATGAAGACATAGAATGATATGTACTATTCAGATTCACAACTGAGGTTAGAAACCATAAAATGACTCTCAGTGAGTAAAAGCTAAATGCGACATAATGAGTGGGCATTCAGAAATCATTCAAGTTTGTTGAAGATCAAGAAATGTGAACAAAGAGCCTTTCAGATATTTTTTAGGGAGACTGATGGTGAGATGTCCCTTGTAGAGATGCATAATTTATAAGTTAATACAAAACAGTATTTTCTTCTAATGAGGTCTGTATCTGCCCTCAAAGTGAACTGCCTACAAAGTATTAACAGCCAGTATAATCAACCGTTTCAGTTCTGTTTTCCATGTAACCAGCAAATACGATTCAGCAGAAAAATTCTTTCCCAGACACGAGCAGCTGGATGGTTTCTTTGGCCAGTATGATTAAAACTTTGAGAGGATGTATGTGATACATCAGGGTGGACCAGCTGATCATCAGATTAACACAACACAGACTTTAATCAGACGTCAGATTTAGTAAAAATCTTTTGATTTCAGAGGATTCGTAGAACATCTCATACTCTTTTTGTGTCCAGCCACTCTTCATTTCAGCAGCTTGTATTTACAGTCACATTATTTTAATAATTTCCCACAGGTCATGACCATAATTCCGGGTTGGAAAGTACTGTAGATGGTAAACTGACAGCTTTGCCTTCTGACTCAACTTCCTCTTCGCCATGACAGACCGGTACAGTATCTGCATCCCTCAACCTGCCTATCAGTCTCCCAGTAATATGAAACATTTTATATCTAAAAAAAAACATCCGGAAACACTGATTAACAGACCTTTCAATCTGTCTGTCAATTCAATTTCAATTCGGGTGGTTCCGGCTCCTTCCGTCAGGCTGCTTCGTCAGCAGCTCGTTCATATTCAATATTCAAATTTGCTGGACTCTGATTGGCTAACAAACTAGCCTATGAGAGCAAGGTATACTGTTTCCTGCCCTGCTGCACATGGCAACGTCAGACGTCATGTCTTCCTGTTTGCTACGTTTTATGCTAACAGCTTTTAGCTAGCACCATGCTAGGCATGGTTTCAACTGCAGGAGCTGATGAATACTAACAAACAAAGGAGTTGTGATGAAACAGATACAGGCCGTTCAAACTTGGGAGAACTCTGGATTAAAACTGAAAGAGAAGTTGTTGACCTGTTTTCACCCACTATGAAGGTAAGAACACCTGTGGAGCTAAAATATTCAACAGAAACCTCAGAAAACCCGTTTTAATGGAAAAGCCTCTTTAAAACAGATTCTTTGTGCTTTATGAATAATGACTTCACGATCTATCTGTTTTCTTCACATTACAAACCAAACAAAGAGACAAACAATATTCATTCACTTCCAAACCTGCTGCAACAAGACCTTCTTACCTTGTTGCTGTGAGACAGCAGCACTCAGCACGCTGCCTGCAAATGCAGGATAAAAACAATTTCAGGACAGACTTCTCTGGTGCATGGTGCGTGTCATGCTGAGTTATTGTGGCCCTCGCACCGTCTACCATTTCCTGGACGTGTTAATGCAGCCATAATAGCTCAGTAGTCAGATCATCTTCTCTTTCTTCTTGCTCTTACAGAGAAGATGTCTGTTTCAGGAGGACAGCTGCCCTGCATTCTCAACAAATGGCTACAGGGAATTACGGGTAACTATAAATTACAAACGCAACATTTAGTTTTTGTTTTACAGCATTTTATATGTTTTATTTCTTTTTTGGGGGTGAGTCTTGTCTTGGCTCTACAAATAGTCCATAGAACTGTAAGCAGCCTTTTTTTCTTTGATGAACAAAATCACCAAAGGTACAGAAATAAATAGAACTCATGGTGTTACTTAAGGACTCTTCAACTTTTGAATCAACCCTCTACTCTTCTGACAAGCAGGAAACAGAATCCCCCACAGAGTCCCATCTGCCTCTATTCTAAATTACGAAATTAAATCTATGTTCCATGTGGTAACAGGAAAACACCTACAGCCACAAGCATCAAACTCTGACAAAAACAAATTTCTTCCAGATTTAAAAAGTTATGCATTTTACTTATAATATATCTGATTAACACGCCTGTCTTCAGCCTTGGATGGATTTGGAGGCATTGAAATAAAACTATTTGCATATAAAAAACATAATCCCAGCAGCATTTTTTATGTATTTATGGGCATAAAAAGGAACAAAAATTAAGAGATAACATTTTTTCTTCTGCCTAGGAGATTTTGTTTTTTGGTGACGTTGATTAATTTATTTATCCGATTGTTATCAGAATAATTCAAAAAGTTATGAATGGAAACAGATTAAATTTTCAGAGTTGGTTTGAAATGACATAAGGAACAATCAGTTCAAATTTTGGGAGCAATCTGGATCAACATCTAGAGCCAGAGTTCTGAACTGAGAGACATGTTATAAACAAAAACTGACAGTAGTTTAAAGAGGCCATTTCATACAAATTTCATGACTTTGTGGTTATTTCTGAAGTATTAACCTGTAATATGAAACATTTTATATATAAAAAACGTAAACAAACACTGATGAACAGACCTTTCAATCTGTCTGCATCAAAATTCGGCTGGTTTCGGGCTGCAGCTCATTAATATTCATTATTGAAATTTGCTGAACTCTGATTGGCTTGCAAACTAGCCTATGAGAGCAAGGCATACTGTTTCCTGCCCCGCTGCGCATGGCAACAGCAGACGTAGTCTCTTCCAGTTTGTTACGTCTTGTGCTACAGCTTTTAGCATCATGCTAGGCGTGGTTTCAACTGCGGGAGCTGCCGAGTAATAACTAACAAAGGAGTTGTGACTAAACAAGTACTGGGGATTTGAACTCGGGTGTTATCACCACCTGTGTTGAGAGATAAAAACTGAAAGAGAAGTTGTTGACCTGTTTTCACACCCACTATGAAGGTAAGAACACCTGTGGAGCTAAAATATTTAACAGAAACCTCAAAAAAATGTTTTAAAGAGGCCCTTCCATTAAAGACAGTAAGAATTTACATTTTTTACCATTAGTCTTTTTTTAAACTCTCTGCCAAGTTGCCGAAAAGAGTTATGGGATATGTGGAACGTGAAAGGATACATCAGACCCATCCTTAAAATATGGGGGAAAATAGTACGCATTTTGAGGAAGTATTTGAAGAATCCTTGGAATTTGAAGTTCTCGTCGCGGCGGTGTGACGTAACATCCTTAAAATACGACCTTAAAAGAATGCAGACCCTGAATTTGGACACAGCCATCGTCTCTTCTCCTGAGTCCATTTCTCATTCAGAAACAGACAAACACTCAGAAACCACAGATTCTTCATCTGATTCTGACATGCTCGTTTCTTTGTTTACATTTCCAGTTCATGTGTTTCGTTATTTCCAGTAAGTGTGTTTTTTGAAACTAGAAATTTGCATATTTGAGGCTTTATTACTGAAACCTGCACATGTGTGTAAAATTGGCTCCTGGGCACCAATGTAATATTGATTGATATGAAATAGTAACATAAGACATAAAAATCACATATCAGATGAAATTTAGAACAACTCCAGTCCTGAAACTATTTAAAACCAGTTCAGGTGAACTCTTCTACATCATTGTTAGTTTTAGATTGATTATTTGCTCAGAATTCGGGGGAGCAGCTGGTTGGAAAATAACTGTTAGCTTGTCAGTCTGGTCAGGACTAAACTCTGTTTCTTCTAACTGGTGTTGATCAAAGAGCAACAACAGGTAAAATATTAACCGTTCATTTCTACTTAAACCTTCTTCAAAAGATCTGAAACATCTCCTTAAGACCTGAAACCAACAACATCTCACACAACTTCATCAGCTGTGTCAGCTGACGAGAACAAGCAGCTCCCGCTGGATGTCCAGTGTGATCTGGAGGGAAACACGCGTGTTCATGTGGAGCGTGTTACATTGACTGGCCTTTAAACCCACCTGAAATAATTATCAGCTTGTGTAACAAAAATAGAACAATTTTCTAATTCTCATTTTATTTTTAAAGGAGCATCATCTTCTAACAGCCAGAACAACAACTTTCACTCACGACTGTGACGCACAGAGACAGTTATTTATAGCACCTACATCAGTGTTAGAAAACATATTAAGAATTAAACTGAAGAAAAAAAACACAGTGCAGATTGTTATGGAAACTTAAGTTAAAATTAGTTTTCTTTTTCTACATTTCACTTCCTAATATGTAGTACAACCTAATAATAACTGACCTGATGGGCTTAAACAAAGAAACAATACTTATGTACAGTGGGGCAAAAAAGTATTTAGTCAGCCACCAATTGTGTAAGTTCTCCCACTTAAAAAGATCAGAGAGGCCTGTAATTTTCATCATAGGTATACCTCAACTATGAGAGACAAAATGAGGAAAAAAAATCCAGAAAATCACATTGTCTGATTTTTAAAGAATTTATTTGCAAATTATGGTGGAAAATAAGTATTTGGTCAATAACAAAAGTTAATCTCAATACTTTGTTATATAGCCTTTGTTGGCAATGACAGAGGTCAAACGTTTTCTGTAAGTCTTCACAAGGTTTTCACACACTGTTGCTGGTATTTTGGCCCATTCCTCCATGCAGATCTCCTCTAGAGCAGTGATGTTTTGGGGCTGACGCTGGGCAACACGGACTTTCAACTCCCTCCAGAGATTTTCTATGGGGTTGAGATCTGGAGACTGGCTAGGCCACTCCAGGACCTTGAAATGCTTCTTACGAAGCCACTCCTTCGTTGCCCGGGCGGTGTGTTTGGGATCATTGTCATGCTGAAAGACCCAGCCACGTCTCATTTTCAATGCCCTTGCTGATGGAAGGAGGTTTTCACTCAAAATCTTACGATACATGGCCCCATTCATTCTTTCCTTTACACGGATCAGTCGTCCTGGTCCCCTTGCAGAAAAACAGCCCCAAAGCATGATGTTTCCACCCCCATGCTTTACAGTAGGTATGGTGTTCTTTGGATCCAACTCAGCATTCTTTCCCCTCCAAACACGACAAGTTGAGTTTCTACCAAAAAGTTCTATTTTGGTTTCATCTGACCATATGATGTTCTCCCAATCCTCTTCTGGATCATCCAAATGCTCTCTAGCAAACCGCAGACGGGCCTGGACGTGTCCTGGCTTCAGCAGGGGGACACGTCTGGCACTGCAGGATTTGAGTCCCTGGCGGCGTAGTGTGTTACTGATGGTAGCCTTTGTTACTTTGGTCCCAGCTCTCTGCAGGTCATTCACTAGGTCCCTCCGTGTGGTTCTGGGATTTTTGCTCACCGTTCTTGTGATCATTTTGACCCCACGGGGTGAGATCTTGCGTGGAGCCCCAGATCGAGGGAGATTATCAGTGGTCTTGTATGTCTTCCATTTTCTAATAATTGCTCCCACAGTTAATTTCTTCACACCAAGCTGCTTACCTATTGCAGATTCAGTCTTCCCAGCCTGGTGAAGGTCTACAATTTTGTTTCTGGTGTCCTTTGACAGCTCTTTGGTCTTGGCCATAGTGGAGTTTGGAGCGTGACTGTTTGAGGTTGTGGACAGGTGTCTTTTATACTGATAACGAGTTCACACAGGTGCCATTAATACAGGTAACGAGTGGAGGACCGAGGAGCCTCTTAAAGAAGTTACAGGTCTGTGAAAGCCAGAAATCTTACTTGTTTGTAGGTGACCAAATACTTATTTTCCACCATAATTTGCAAATAAATTCTTTAAAAATCAGACAATGTGATTTTCTGGATTTTTTTTCCTCAGTTTGTCTCTCATAGTTGAGGTATACCTATGATGAAAATTACAGGCCTCTCTGATCTTTTTGAGTGGGAGAACTTACACAATTGGTGGCTGACTAAATACTTTTTTGCCCCACTGTATGTATGTGTTTGTTTGTTTACAAATAATATTTTGGTGCTATTAACCTGCTGCTAATGATGAAGAAGTTTTCTTTGCCACATGTTCAAAAGGAAACCGTTACCAGTAACATGAATGCAGTGATAATCACCACTGATTAAAGAAAATCTGAACTGTGGCCGACATTTATTTTCTATGTATTAACATGAACAGATTGTCGTCACTTTGCAGCCGTATCTCGGGGTTTTAGCCCAGCTTCCTCCTCTGTGGAGACTCTGTTGGTCCAGAACTCAATACGTCTTCTACATACTGTATCTGGCAGGGACAAACCTTCAGCAGCCATGTTGGAGCTTCCTGACAGACAGTTTTGGGGTGTTGAAGACTTCAGAAAGGTGTTGATCCCACAGTGAGAGACCACTTTGAGTCTGAATCTTGTCAAAGAACAGTTTAAAGCGTTAAAATGGTAAAGAGCTTAAAAACTAACAAGCCTTCATGCAGGTGGTTTTCTGAAGTCTTCAACAGGTCTGAGAGGTTCTGGCCTGGTGGAGGAACCCCTTCACCAAGGAGATGATCATTTGTTCAAACAGTTCGATACACTGCACGTCGACGTCTGTCCATAACGATCTCTCTAACTTCATTTGGACTGTCTGAGAGGTCGTTACCAACAGCAGTGAGACAACCCAGAACAGGAAGACCAGGTTCAAAGGACAAATTCTTCGACCAGTTGCTTAAATACACATTAGTCTCCATAAAGACCAGGCCTTCATCTCATCTGACTGCTGGTATCGTTTAGGTCTAAACATAATTTTGGTGCTCAGTGTAGACATGACTCACAGCAAGATTCATGGAAAAGTCATTAATACAGAAAACTGTAGTTAGCATGATCTGCAGAATGTTTGTTTGTGTATTTGCCCTTAAAGGTGCAGTATGTAAGAATTTTACAGGTAAATACTCACACAACAGTCTAATGTTCCACTGATGTTGAAAATAAAGTCACATTGTAACAGATCTGGATCTCAGTCAGCTGGGTGGTCGATAGTTTCATTATTTACACGTCCAGACTTCCTGGTTCCATAACGAATCACATGTCTGCAAGGCTGCCAAGTCTTCAACACAAGCAGCTGGAATTCCATAACGAGCAGCAGCAAAAAGTAAAAGAAGCAACCCGGAGGTAACTTATAGTAAACCTAAGAAACCACCACATCATTCCCAAAAATCAGGGAGGGGAGGGGGTGAGTGGCTGAGAACAGACGGGGTTTTTTCTACATGAACTGCGGGAGTCAGATTTGACGACAAGGTCTAATTCTTACATACTGTAGTTTAAATATCTGTTTCTTAAGAAAAGTTTGAGTGTAAAATTGGTTTCAGGGATCGAAATATCCATCCGTCCGTCCATCCATCCGTCCATCCATCCATCCATCCATCCATCCATCCATCCATCCATCCATCCATCCATCCATCCATCCATCCATCCATGCATCCATCCATCCATTCAGTCATTTCTGTATTTGTTTTGAATGTCACAACTTTAAAGGTGGGATATGGAACTTGGAACAGAATAACACAGCACAAAGCCTTCAGCCATCTGGGTGCCAGGCTCGTTAACCCCCCCCCCAACTCGGTGTTAGCTAGCAGCTAATAAAACGTTAGTGCCCGCTGCTCTGCCAGCTATTGGCTGGTAGATGTAAACAAAATGCCAACGTCGTGCCCATCAAAATTTATATTTTATGATATTTAATTTTTAATTTTTAAAGGAAATGCTGGATTTTCATTCTACAACCCTCTAAACACGCCGTACAGACATTATTTTGTTATAAATATTGCTTTTAATGAAAATGTTCCATATACCGCCTTTAACTTGTGAACTACAAATAAAAGCCTGTTAAGTTAAATGGATGGATGTATGTGCATGTGTGTTTGTTTGAAACTGTATTTAATAAGTAATGAATATTCTTTCCAAAGAGTTTGGAAATGACCTTTGACCCCTGTCAGATCGATGGCAGTCAGGTGCTTCTCTGAGGTCTCTACTGTTAACACTGTGTAAATTCCTGCTTTTCCAGATAATCTCACAGTGATGATAAAAAAGGGAATCAATACATCTGATCTGCAGCTCCTGGAAAATGTATTTCGGGTGATTTATATTTTTCTAACCTTCCCCTAATTTTTTCTTTTTTTAATTCAGAAGATGCTGTTTTAGGTTTTTATAACAGTTACTTTCTCCAATATGACCACTAAATATTTAAACCTTTTTTCTTTCTGTTCTTGTGACATACCTTATAGGTTTTTAATAAAAATCACCCTAATTCTTGTGTTTTGAAAGGATATAGTATAATTAACATTTTTAATTGTTTTCATCTAAAGCTTAAATGTCACAAAATGTAAATTTAAATGTAAAACATATGTATCTCTTAGTTTCATCTGAAGTGAAATATGGAGTTACTTGGTTTGTAGATTTGATCACACAAACTAATTGATTGTCTGTACCGCTACATCCATCAGATGGTTAGAACCATTCTGTCACCGCCTGTTATTAATATGTACAAATTACACTTAATCACTCATCATTTAGGCCATCTTCAAATAGAGCTGTGTGCCCGCCATCCAAACACATTACACTGCCTGAAGGTAATTATGTGTTATTTGTGAGAAGATATAATGACAGCCTTCCTTTGTAGGAGCATCTCTCTGTGCTTCGTATGATCTTTGCTGTCTAATACATGGCGTTACTCTTTTAAACCAGCAGGACTGATTTCTAAAACTATTGTTTGCGAGACATTTTCAAAGTGATTTATCTAGTTAGTGACCTACTTCGGATGCACCTAACAGACCCAGAGACACAAGTCTGGTAAATCTGTGATTAAAAGGTTTTAGAAGTTGTAAATCAGCAAACACGGAGTGGAGACGCAACTCATGAGATGTTTAACTCTAGAGCAGCTGAGAGCAGGTTGACCTTTGACTCTGCTTACATCCATCACAATCCAACGTTTCCACATATTCCAACACAATATTTTTTACCTTTTTGTTTGCACTTTCAATCAGTTTGGGCAAAGTTTTTTAGGTAGTTCCTGAAAATTCTTATATTTTCAAATTTAGGAAACCATCTCAATATATTTGGCTTCATTTTTGATTATTTTGAACCTGAGCAGCTTCTCTTATCCCTCGCTGTGTTTATTGAGTCGTAGGTCAGATTTTCTTAGAGTATAAGTTTAGTATAAGTATGATCAGGACTGGGTCTGCAAAGAAATCCTGGGAGTCCCTTATAGTAAAATAACTGCCAAATTTCATTTATAGCCCAACATTAAAAATGAATACAAATAAAATTAAACAAGATGTTTGAAAATCTTTGTTTATATTAAGAGTAGAGGATGTGGACTCTGTGAGACTGAGACCAACAAAAATGAGTCATCTGCTGTCTACAGATCCAGATCTTTATTGTATTAAAGAAATATGGATCCAGACTATACATTTTTCTAAACTAAATAAAAATGAAAGGAAAAGAAAAGAAAAATTTAATCTGCATTGTCCTGCTGCATGTTTTCAGATCCTGACAGAAATCTGGTGGTTCCATCTCGGGTGTCGAAAAAGTAAACTTGTTGTAAACACTTCTCCTCTAGATGAGAAGCAGCAGCCATCGGATTCTGTCAGAACAGGTGCTGAAAACCAGAACAACATGAAAGACAGAGCATGTGTTGAACACCAGGGTCCTCTGACGACACGTCAAAGCACTTGATATAACAATGTTAGAGTTCTGTTGCCAGGCAGCTCAATTATTATAATGAATTATGTTTCATCACTTGGATATGGCTTCATGATAAATGGTTGATCTGAATAATAGGTTCATTTTAACAAAGTAAAATAAAATTTAAAAAACTTAAACTAAACAATTTTCAAACATGACTTAAAATCACGAATTAAAAATAATATATAGAAGAACCGTAACCTTAATTTTAAATGTGTGTTCGTTTGAGAAAAACAGTTAAAAAACGAACAAAACGAACCTAAAGCATCGGCTGTCCGGAACCTTGGTAAACCAAACCTATTTCGTGACCGGACTCGGATGCATGGCGGACAGGAAATGGCGTTGTTTCCTGTTTTCAGACTCGTCTTTGTAAATTGGTGGCGGTGAATTTGTGTGCGTGTTTGTCTTCAGGTGAAAACCTCAAATTAGCAGGTGGGAAACATCTGGCTGTGCAGCTGTTTTTAACCATCGACCCGATGAACTACTCAGACTTCGACTCTGACGGATATTCGTCAAATGAAGATGCGGATTACGTCCCTTCAGGTGAGAAACTGAATCTACCTGCTACAGATCCTCCAAACCAAAGACCAGGTTCGGTCAGGTAAATAAAACAGAGCCGGTTCTAGTGTTTTTGGTGCCCTGGGCGAGATTATTTCCCCATATAACTAAAAATAAAAGAAAAAAATAGACGTCTTCATGTTCAGGTTTGGTGGAAGACAAATATGTGTATTTATGGAATATCGCTGCACATTTACTGAAAGTGACGAAAAGCTTGAAGCATATTTGAGACTTTATTACTGGAAGGTGGTGCATCAAAATTTGTGGAAAATCTGCTACTGGACACTGAGAGTCTGTGAGATGTCGATAAAAAGGACCAGCTGAATGAGCTGCCTGGTGTCTCATGATGGTTGGAGGTGTTCTCTCCAACCTGCTTGATGGACTTCAGCAGACAGTCCAGGTCAGAAGTGACTCTGTTGACCAGTTTGTTTAGTGTCCCTCTTTCCGTCCCTGCAGTTCCACCATGCCAGCAGGTCTCAGCAGGTGATGATGACTTTCACGCTCTTATAGTTTGTTTTTAATGTGAACACTCGGGTATTTTTACTCCTGCACCATCTGATCACCCGTGACCTCATACTGAAGTCTGTCACCATCTCTTTCATCATTGATACAGAGACAGTTCTGTCCCCACTACACGATAAAATCATTGACATCCTCCCATCATATTGCAGTTTGTTTCCCCCGACACCCGACTAGTAATACTGGTGTCATGATCCGAGAACTTGTGTAAAGGGTGAAGAGGAAGGGGACGAGTACTGTTGCTCGTGGGGCCCAACGAGTCAATCCACGTGGACAACTCCCACTCTGTCCAGCTTTCCACTGAACCCCCCCCCCCCAACTTTTCAAGCTCTCCAGGTGTATGAAGGCCTAGAGCAGCAGGTAGATGTCAGAATCTGAACATATTTGTATCACCGGATCCAGAACTGATCCTTCTCTGTACCGGTGCTGATCTGGTTTATGTCCTTGTTTCCTGTTGCTCTGCTGTTTGTTGTAACTTCCTGTTTGAGCCATAAATAAAGGTCCAGCTGTCAGTTTCATTATATATTATTTAAATAAAGACTTAATTTAGGTCTCACTAAATGTAAAAAGTCACTTGATATTTTAGTCACCTCTTTCCTAAAATCTAGAAAACCATGTTGGACGTAAGCATGAGACACAAACATGTCAGGCGCTCGTTTGGAAGGAGTCCTGATGGTCATGTGACCTGTGTGGTTGTGTCTGACTCTCCTTCCTGCTCTCTGTGTCTCAGATGGAAACCTGAGTGAGGATGATATGAATGAGTGTGAGAAGGAAGACCCTCTTCATGAAGATGACAGCGTACCACATCCTGATGACGTCTCCAAACGGAAGACAAAAGACACAAAGTGAGAGGCGGTAACGGCGTGACACTCAGAAGCAGAGCACACGCCCAACAGGGCTGAAGCATGTCAGACGTTAACATGGGTTTAACTAGTCGAGGGTTGTTATTAATCAAATAAGTAAAAAGTCTTTTCCTGACCTTTGACCCCAAACCTAGCTTCATACTGAACAGTGATTTTAACTGTTATTTCTCTTATTCCTGAGATAAATTACAATTGACATAATCAAAAGTCTCATATTGTGGTATGAATGAGCTGAGGTTATACAGGGACCTGAGCAGATTTAAGGGCCCGCAGCACCACTGGCTCTTTCTGCTGTCCATGTTTAGCTGTTTGAACATTCAGCTCTACGTTATTAAGTGAGCTGACAGTGAATCTTAAACGGTTTATCGCAGCGTGTTTTTCCGTTTCTTTATATTAGAGACACATAAAAGATTGAAAGCTGGAGTTTCCCCATTTTCAGGAGTTATGTAGGATTTTTTGAAATTCCATAGTGGTGATAGTCTGACCCTGTTCTGTAATATAATGTAGGGAAAATATGATATTTTTTCTCTCTATTCTACCCCCCCACCGTATCATGGACACAGAGGGGCGGGACTTATTCTTTGCCTCAGTGACGCTCTCTGAGAACAAACTTCGGATTTCTGTTTTCTTTAATTTTGAAAATCTTGATGAGATTTTAATTTCTGAACTCCTTCTTTCTCTTGAAGATGTTTCATCTTTCAACCAAAAGGCTTCTTAAGTTCTGATCCTGATTTGTGACAATAATCATTGACCCTCTGTCCTCTCCTGAGTCATTAAGTCATTGTTACCTCTGACTTGTTGATGTTGGATTTTATAATCTGTTTCACAGTCTTGATTGTTGTGAAACTGCCTCTGAAATCAAGTCACAGCAGCGTTGCAGGTGTTAGATCAGTGAAATCTGAGTCTACTTCCTGTTTGTTGCAGGCTTTTATGTTTAACTTCCTTCAGTCTTGTTTCAAACCATCTGTGTCCAGAAACAGAAAGAAGTCCAGTTGCTTCTTTTGAAAACTTTTCTAGATCGAATTTAAAAAGTGTCTTAATGGACATCAAACACGAGTAATCTGCTGAGGCAGGACTCGTTAAGCTGTGCAGCTGGAGAGACGCGGCTACACAGAAGAAGAAAACGTGTATATCTATAAACACACACCCAGACATGTTTCATATTAAAGTGGTTTAATAATATGACTTGATTGTTTACAGAAAGAAGAAGAAAAGAAGCCTGAAGGTGAACAAGGAGGAGACGGATCACAGACCACAGGGAGAAAGTGACGATGAAGAAAAACAGAAGAAGAAATCTGATGATCTTTGGGCGAGTTTCCTGTCTGATGTTGGGTCTCGACCCAAAGACTCTGCTCCTGCCAATCCTTCAGGAGGCACCAGGGAGGTAAAGAAGCTCCAAACTTGCTCTTCTGTTAAAGACCTTCAGCTCAGAGGCAGAGACACACCCAGTCATGTCAACACTGTTTGCAGGCCGACTCCTCTGGATCCAAGACTTCTTCTTTGACAACAGACTCAACGGCATCAGGACCTGCGAAGGTCACCATCACTAAAGTGTTTGACTTCGCTGGAGAAGAAGTTAGGTGTGCCTCGAAATCCGTTTACACTGTTGACAAACAGCTCACAATGTCTTAGATTCAGAAACGGTTACTGTCCGTCTATCCTCCGGTCGGTTCCACCCTGCAGGAACTCTGAGCGTTTACAGCTGACAGCAGCCTGTTTGGGGGACTTACTTACCAAAATAAAACCCAGAGTAAACAGATGACGGTTCCTCAAGGTGTTTATGTAGAACAGCAAATGACTCAGGGAGAATCACAGTAATCAGAGGGGATCAGACAGGAAACGTGCTGATAGGTTGTTAATACTCCTTCCTGAGGCGGCTCCATCATGTCCACAGACGGGTGTTAATTAGACTTTTTGACAAGACTGTAATCTGTGACTGATGCTTGTATTTATTGATCGTTGTTACGGCTCAGATCGACAGTTATCCACCAGAACAACCTAAAGAAGTGAACTAAACATAAAGAACACCATGACGCAGGTGTTTAACTCTACAGAACACTTTAAATATTCTGTCCTACTGCGTGAAACACACAGTAAACATGTGGCGGTTCTGTCTCTCTTCAGTGTGAAAGCAAACAGAACCGACCCTGCTGCTGCTTTACAGAGAACCTTCTCGGTTCTTTAACCCTCAGAACATCTAATATGACAGTAAAGATCATGATACTGAGTCGTGTGTTGAATCTGCTGACGCTGTTGGGTCATTCTCACTTTGATCTGTAGATGGTGCCACACACCCGGTCCAGATACATGCAGATTTAACAAGCATGTATGTTTGCACAAGCAGCACATTTTAAAGAACTTGAGTTTGGATCAGAACCTGCTGAAGCCTTCAGAAAACCATGGACCAGATCCTGCAGATTGAGTTTGGAACAGCGGTTTGGAGCTCCGCCCCCTCTGGGCGAAGTGACACTCCACAGAGTTAAAGAGAAAAAAGAAGTTCTGCTGCTTATTTCTGTTAGTTTTCTAAAAGGGTCTGATTTGGGTTTAATCACCTGTTCAGTTTTTGTGTTGAACACATCTGACTGCATCGGATCTCCTTTCAGTCCAGAACCTAGTATGAGGTTCTGATCTTTTAGGAGTCTTCAGGGCAGTGACCCCTTATTCATCTGAGCTGTTGCACCTTCATGAGTTCTGATCAAAGACGTTCTCTTTGTGACGCTCGGTGCTGATGTTGTTGTGTTCTGATTGCTGTGGGTCTTTGAAGGTGTTCAGGTGTGATGAGTCATTAATTTTTTGGGGGAAACCACAGTCCAGCTGGTTTGACTCAACAAATATGGATTTCTGTAGCAAAAATGAGATCTTCTAGATGTGGACTGACGGATTAGAGCTTCATCCTCAGTGATGAAGACGCTGCTGAAAGACAAGGCTCTTTATTTACTGGTCTGTCTATGTTCAGACCCTCACCTGGTCATGAGATCTGGATCCTGACTGAAAGAACCAGATCCAGGATACAAGCAGCTGAAATGATCTTCTGCTGTAGGGTTCAGACTTGGAGATCAGCTGAGGAGCTCCGTCATCTGGTCCTCCTCATCAAAAAGAATCAGCTGAGGTGGTTCAGACATCTGGTACAGATGCTTCCTGGTCGTCTCTCTGTGGAGGTTTACCAGACACGTCCCACTGGGAGGAGACGGGGGCAGACCCAGAACCTGCTGGAGGGATCCAGCATGAGAACATCTGGGAATCCTCCAGGAGGAGCTAGAGAGTTTCTCTGGGATGAAGGAGGTCTGGGTTTTAACATGAACCTGTTGACCGTGTGGCCTGATATTGGATAAGTGGAAGAAGGTGGACGATGTTCTAGATCTTGTTATTATAGAAACTTCCAGCTGATCTGTAACTCCCTTTAACTTTAGTGAATAGTTTAATCTGCTGTCTGTAGCAAAAAACAAGAACCAATAAGTTTTAATTACCACTTCAGAGGTTCCGTGCATGAAACATGATTTGAAGTTGTGGGTGGAGAAAAAGATGGAAGGACTGGGTAGTTCTACTCTGATCTCTAACTGAAACATAACAGACGAGGCGGTCTGAAAGAGAAAAGGTTTGTAATATATGTCTCTTAAACGTTTATAATCAGGGGTGCACATAATATTTTTGGCCTGGTTCTCAGAAGAGAACCTAGGGTTGTTGCTTGGTCCTCACATTTTTAAATGTGTCTCGCTGTGTCTCTTCCGAGCTCCTCTGCTTTGTTTTTGGTTTCATCAAGCTTCAAATTCAGTCTGTTTACTTTACCTGGCTCTATATTTGTTTCAATAAAAATCCTTTAATTGTTGAAAAAATCAAGAGAAACCAGTAAAATATAAAAATACTGGTAAAAAAAAACCTTCAGAGTTCAGGTTTGATTGTTCACTTTAATCTACATTTAACAGTTTGGTGTTGAAATTTATTAGTCAGCTGTTGGAGCTTCTGTCATTTACTGTAAATGTTTTTTGTTTTGAAATGATGAGGATGTTTGTAATGTGATGCAGTCAGATAAAAAGATACACTGGACAGTTAAGGGGCATTGACTGCATATCCCATAGTGCTTTGCGCGCATTCAAAATGGCGCGGATCACAGACAAATATGCTGATACTGTTATAGCACAAAAAGGTAGTTCTACACGTCTGTGCCACGATAGTCTATTTGTCTTATTCAGTGAAATTTTTTCAGTTTTGACGCGATGCAGAATCCTGCAGTCAGCTGCACTGATCTGACTGACTGAAAATCCGTCACACTGGCAAACTGATACACAGAGACAGAGAGAGACGCAGCATCAGCTGATCAGCTGGAACTTCGGCGCTCTGGCTGAGAAACATATCAGTCAAACAAAAGAAGTCAACGGGATTCTTCATTTATTTGACAATGAACCGCCTCTGATTAACCTAAAAATTCACGCAGCTACTACTACTACTACTACTACTGTCATTTAGCAGACGCTTTTATCCAAAGCGACTTACATTGAGAGAACATACAAGCAAGAATTCAAAGAGAAGGAAAAAAATATAAGGAGGCGGACTGTTTGGAGTCCAGTTTAATTCCGACGCTGATACATCAAGTGTATCAATTTTTTTTTTTTTTTTTTTTTTTTTTTTTT
>SSNP01000078.1:744990-793982 GCA_006937955.1 Pachypanchax playfairii | reverse complement strand
CAGTCTGGTCCATCCTTCCTCCGGTCAATCGCTCTGCTCCTTCCGCTTACTGAATGAGGACGAAGTCTCCCGACTCGTAGTGGAATCTAACCCAACCACGTGTCCTCTGGATCCGATTCCTACAGATATCCTGCTGAGCATTCTTCCTGCTGTCAAACCTGCAATAACCCACATTATAAACTCTTCCATGAAAACTGGCATCTTTCCTTCAGTTTTCAAGCAAGCCACTGTCACTCCGCTGCTGAAAAAACCGTCGCTCGACCCGGCCCAGGTAGGAAACTACCGGCCAGTCTCGCTCCTACCGTTCATGTCCAAGATCCTAGAGCGAGCCGTTTTCACTCAAGTCTCACAGTTCCTCCACAACAACGACCTACTTGATCCTTATCAATCAGGCTTTAAGCGAGGCCATTCCACTGAAACCGCTCTTCTCTCAGTTGCAGAGTCACTACGGGTTGCCAGATCGGCTGGTCTCTCCTCAGTACTCGTACTCCTTGACCTGTCTGCTGTTTTTGACACCGTCAACCACCTCATTCTCCTCTCGACGCTATCTAAGATTGGCATCTCGGGACCGGTCCTCTCGTGGTTCACCTCGTACCTTGCGGAAAGATCTTTCAGAGTCTCGTGGCATGGACAGATGTCCAGTCTGCATGAGCTGGCGACGGGTGTCCCGCAGGGCTCGGTCCTTGATCCTCTCCTCTTCTCTTTATACACCACCTCATTAGGCGAGATCATTCGCTCCCATGGCTTCTCATACCATTGCTACGCTGACGACACTCAGCTCCTCCTCTCGTTCCCTCCAGACGATACATCCGTCTCAGTGCGGATATCTGCTTGCCTCTCAGATATCTCGGCGTGGATGAGGGATCGCCACCTTCAGCTTAATCTGTCCAAAACTGACCTCATTGTCTGTCCTGCCAGTAACTCCTTACCTCCTCAGATAAGCGTGCAGCTTGACTCCATCACGCTGTTCCCCAAAACCTCCGCCAGAAACCTTGGTGTCATACTGGACAACCAGCTGTCCTTCAAGGAGCAGGTTAACTCCGTAGCTCGCTCATGTCGATTCGCGCTTTACAGCATCTGGAAAATAAGAGCCTTCCTCACAGACCACACCACACAGCTTCTGGTCCAGGCCCTGGTCTTGTCCCGGATCGACTACTGCAACTCTTTGCTGGCCGGTCTTCCGGCGTCCTCGGTTAAACCTCTGCAGATGATTCAGAACGCAGCAGCACGTCTGGTCTTCAACCAGCCCAAGAGGGCTCATGTCACTCCGCTGCTCATTTCCCTGCACTGGCTTCCAGTTGCAGCACGCATCAAATACAAAGCTCTGCTTCTGGCTTACCAGACTCTAACACACACAGCTCCTACTTACCTTCACTCCTTCATCCAAACCTACATTCCCACGCGTCAGCTACGCTCAGCCGCTGAAAGACGCCTAGCGCTTCCACCACAACGTGGCATGAGATCATGTTCCAAACTCCTCTCCTCTGTTGTCCCCCGATGGTGGAATGACCTACCAAACTCGGTCCGATCCTCAGAGTCGGCAGCTACCTTTAAGAGCAGACTTAAGACTCACCTCTTTAAAGAACACTTTCAGTCTTAATGTAGGATTAATTTATGATTTATGATAGCGATTTGAGAATTTATCTCTCACTAAAAAAAAAAAAAATAATAATAATTTTGATACACTTGATGTATCAGCGTCGGAATTAAACTGGACTCCAAACAGTCCGCCTCCTTATATTTTTTTTCCTTCTCTTCGAATTCTTGCTTGTATGTTCTCTCAATGTAAGTCGCTTTGGATAAAAGCGTCTGCTAAATGACAGTAGTAGTAGTAGTAGTAGTATAGTGCAGGTTTGTGTTGTTTGAAACTTATAAGGTGAATCTGAATGTTTTTATGAGCTTCAGGCGAGTCTCAGTTTCCAAGCTAATAAAACCGGAAGGGACGAAAATATAGAACGTACATTGAAAAGTATTTGTGAGCTCATTGTGTTTTGACAGATTTTGATTTCACTTAGGTTTATGGTAGCAACTTAATTTAAAATAAACAGTTTATAATTTTGTAAAAACTAGTTGTTTTTTTTTTTTTGTTCTGGGGCACTTACATGTGCCACCCTTTCCCAAATCGGTGCCCCCACAGTAAAGATTTTGTAGACACGCCCCTGGCTCCAGTTATCTGTCCCAATAGGAGCCTGCAGCTGGGTGTTTAGTTCACTGACAGACATGTTGATTCTTGTAGCTTGTTGCAAATATTCCAGGATCAAGATTGTGTTTCTCGAAGTTTCAATTACAGCAATCTGAAAAACCAGAGGGACAAATTTGTTTACTAAAGACTGATCAGGTCCAAAACAGGAGTGTGGATTAATGAAAAAACCTGTTTAGGATCCTCATCCTGTTCAAGGTCCCATGACTGAGCAGTTCATTTCACTCCAGAAAGTCTTAATAATCTTTTAATTTCTCTGTAACCTACAGAGATTGAACAGATCCTGTACCAGCAAAGCAGCTCCAAAACTAAACCAACCAACCTCCATGTTTCACATCACAGGACATGTGTCCAGAAAAAGACCATGAGACAGTTCCTGGATCTAGTTTGAATGCCCCTCCCACAAGTGGACTATGTGGAGGTTTGCAGGACCAATAAGCTGAAGCTGAACTTGTCTTGGTTTGAGATAGTTTTGTCTCATGTGGAGGACATGAGGAGGACATGTGGAGGAGTTTATCTTTACATACAGACTGACTGTAAAACATTTTGTGTCCAGTAAGTAAAGAGTCTTCAGCCTCTGACTTCACTTCTTGTCTTTAAGCTTCTGTTGGTGAAACTGAAGACTTTGACTATCTCACATGTGAATCCACCTGTTGGCTGTTACTGATGGATTGTTTATGATTTTAACATTTGCCACGAGGTCCTCGTGTCAAACATGTTGTAACACCAAACCATTTCATTAGGCAAACACGACTTCTGACACCATATTTATCTTAAAGTAGTTCCCGTTTACCAACAAAACACACTGACTCAGCAGCAACAGCCCAAAATCCCAGATTAAAAACCCTTCTGCACAGTAAAACATCTCAGATTCCCTCAGAATGAGAAGCAACACAGTGAAGAAGGGACACACTGCAGGAGTCTGCTTCATTAGAGACAACACAGTTCATTCCTGAGTGCAGTAGATGTTTGTGATGATGTAATGTTGTTTGTGTTTGTAGGTATGTGGAGCGGAAGAACTTCTTGGAGCGTGTGGACCATCGGCAGTTTGAACGAGAGAAAGCTGTGCGACTGAGCAACATGAAACAGTGACGCTGACATCGTAGATGGACTCCGCCGGAGTGGGACAGATGTTTGGACTCCCCGCAGCTGTCTTTCCTTCCTCTCTTAATGACAGGGCCGATGTTCCCGGTAATAAGAGCTCAGACGGGTTCTGTGGCTGGACTCAGTTTTAGGGTGGATATATAAATATGATGAGGTTGTGTAATGAAGGGTTGTTCTGCGCTCTCGTGTTAAAATCCTTGTGAGAACTGAGAAAAGTTTGGGATCTGATTACTTTCTTTGTTCACATATTCAGGAGTTTCATACAGATGTACTTCTTGCACACATTTGCAGTTAGAACCACAGAGACTCTGGTTTTATGGTTTCTTTTATTGTCTGCTGTCCGGTTGAGTCAGGTGAACCTGGATGCTGGTGGAGTTGATCTAAAGTCTGTTTCCATGCTTTTATTCTGAATGCAGACCGTCTCCACTTCCTGCTGCATGTGAACTCAGTGAGAAGAAAGATTTCTAATCTGAGTGTAAATCAGGAATACAACCTCAACTCAAATAACTGTTCAGGTTTATTACAACTTTTTGTGAATTTGTTGTTTTTTTCCTATAAGTTTTTGTAATTTCATCTTAAGTTAATAAATTACATGTGACAGACTTAATGTGCTACAAAAATAAAGCCAAATTGTCCAACCACTGAAGATTTGTCTGACCTGCTACTTTTTATTAAAACTTTTCCTTTAAAATTAATTCCAGATGAAATATGGATTCAGATCTGTGATGTCAGGAAGTATCCGAATCAACCAGGAAAATGTTCTGGGCCCGTTTTGAACCCTGTTTGTTTCCACTGCATGGACCAGAGTAAAAACTGATCACCATGGTAGAATTCTGGTGGGGAGCTATAGACTAGACCTGGACCGTTTATAACAGTTGGGGGGGGGGGGGGGGGGGGGGGGGGGGGGGTTAGTACATGGTGGAACACACAGGTTCATTAGAATTCATTTCTACAACGAAAAATACTAAAAAAAACTAAAAAATAGCCTACTTTAATCATCGTATATTGGTGTTAAAATGGCAAAAAAAACTATTATACTTGCCAAAGAAGTGATTTTATCACCATGTTTATACTACTGAAGGGTTAAATACACCTAAAAATAGAAAATTATAGCAAACTTTAGAAAAATTATAGAAAACGGAAATTCTTGGAGTCAGTATTTTATAAAAGATTCAGATAAAGTTTAAATTCACAACAATCTTCCAGGAGCCGCAGCGCGAGGACACGTCCGTCAACCAGGCCGCAGGGCGGAACCTGCGAGGTGTGCGTGTGTGTGTGTGTGTGTGCGTGGAGGGGGAACATACGTCATATCGCAGACTAACTGTACGTGGGTCCCTTTAAGTGGACCTGATCATCCCTGTGGGGGGACGCACGGCAGAGGCGGCACGCGCAGCGCTCTCCGCCCTCCTGTACGCAAACGGCACACACCTCAACGCACACACCTCTGCGTTACACGCTTGTCTTTTTTATAGTAAAAAAATGGTGTCGACGGGAAACTGAGGAGATCTTGGACAGAAGAGCGAAGCAGCGCAGGGAGAGCGGAGACAGGACGGAGGACAGAGTCCGGTCTGCTGGTCATCCACACGGCCGCATTGCCGCAAATCTGCCCCTGCACGCTCATTCTCACATCCCACTCCGCAAACCGCAGCCTCTTGTTCCCGCTGGGAGCCCGTCGTTACAGGAGACTTTACCATGGAGGAGGCCTGACGCTGTGAAGGAAGACAATTCATCCTGGTACCAAGAAGAGACGCAACTGGAGCATAAAAGGAGAGCAGAGTGACAGCAGCAGCAAAATGTCTGTCCCTGTAAGTATGTGGGGCCCCGGGCTCAGAAATACCTGTCAGCCGTCTATATTAAGAGTTAGTGTGTAGCTGCGGATTAAAACGTGTCACATTCAGCTGACAGCTCCACCTCAGCGCAGCACACACTCAGTTCCAGTTCCAGGCTGCTCCTGCTCCACCAGGAGCTCCTTACTTTATTCAGATCATGCGCTGCCACATGTGTTACATGTTCTTTACATGATCTTTGGGTCGTAATGAAACGTTCCTCTTTGTTCCGAACCTGCGTGAAACGACGCAATGGGGTCTGCTGGGGGTCTCTGCTTGAAGGCCACACACGGTTATTTCCGGCAGACCTGGCCTGTCAACACGCTGGACAGCTGATCTGTTTGTGTGTGTGTGTTGGGGTGCGTGGGGGGATGGGGGGGGGGGGGGGGGGGGGGGGGGGGGGGGGGGGGGGAAGCTGTTGGTATTAGGCATTTGCTTCAGCTTGTTGTGTTATTCTTCATCACATTCCTGAGGTTCTGTTTCACAAATACTGCCTACAGGGTGGAACTGCTGGCTTCTGTATCGATGTGTGTGTGTGTGTGTGTGTGTGTGTATAAGAATTCAGATTGTTTTCTGCATTTTTTTCATTGGGGATTGATATCTCTCATAATGCTGCACTGACTGTCTTTTTTACACAAACACATGTAGATTTGAATGTAGTTTACTATGACTGATCATATAAATGATACAGTTAAAACAAAACACTGGATGGATGGATGGATGGAAGGATGGATGGATGGATGGATGGATGGATGGATGGATGGATGTAGGATGGATGGATGGATGGATGGATGGATGGATGGAAGGAAGGAAGGAAGGAAGGAAGGAAGGATGGATGGATGGGTGGATGGATGGATGGATGGATGGATGGATGGATGGATGGATGGATGGATGGATGGATGGATGGATGGATGGATGGAGTGATGGATGGATGGATGGATGGATGGATGGATGGATGGATGGATGGAGTGATGGATGGATGGATGGATGGATGGAGTGATGGATGGATGGATGGATGGATGGTTGGATGGTTGGATGAATGGATGGATGGATGTAGGATGGATGGATGGATGGATGAATGGATGGATGGATGTAGGATGGATGGATGGATGGATGGAGTGATGGATGGATGGATGGATCTCCTCAGACTCGTTCAGGAAACCAGGCAGTTATCTCTTCAGAACTGAGCAGTCATCCTGACTGACACCTGGTTCTGTCACACCTGTTCCTGAAGCAGCTCCCAGAGTTAAAGCTCCTGCCTGTCTGATCTGAGCTGTGCTGAGACCCAGAAACGCCTCGTTATTTGACACTTTATGCTAATATACTGCACATTAAACACACACCCAGTTCTTTTCTCTGCTGCTCTGAGATGCAAATGGAAACCGTCAGTAAGATGATGGACCACGTCTCTGAAGACAAACCAGGGATTCTGGTGTCAAAACATTATACAATCTCCTGTCTTTACAGAATATCAGCTAAAGGTGTGAAACCAAGTAAAAGAGTTTTGGATTGTTTAATCTGTTTGTTCAAGGTATTTATATTTTTACTGAATTCATTAGTGTCACTATTCTTTGATCAACCAGCCGCAGTCACATGACGTATGCTTTATTCACCAAGTATCAATTACACAATACAAGAACTTTGACTCAGAATAGAAACACAGACACGTCTCTCTCCAAGGCCCAGAAAGGAAATGAGAAGTTGTAGTAAGTCAGTGTTTCTTCAGAGAGTCATTCTAGAGGGTTCTAGCTGTGGACTGGAAGGATCTCCTGTAGAGGGTTCTAGCTGTGGACGGTAAGGATCTCCTGTAGAGGGTTCTAGCTGTGGACAGGAAGGATCTCCTGTAGAGGGTTCTAGCTGTGGACAGGAAGGATCTCCTGTAGAGAGTTCTGGCTGTGGACAGGAAGGATCTCCTGTAGAGGGTTCTAGCTGTGGACAGGAAGGATCTCCTGTAGAGGGTTCTAGCTGTGGACAGGAAGGATCTCCTGTAGAGGGTTCTAGCTGTGGACAGGAAGGATCTCCTGTAGAGAGTTCTGGCTGTGGACAGGAAGGATCTCCTGTAGAGAGTTCTGGCTGTGGACAGGAAGGATCTCCTGTAGAGGGTTCTAGCTGTGGACAGGAAGGATCTCCTGTAGAGGGTTCTAGCTGTGGACAGGAAGGATCTCCTGTAGAGGGTTCTGGCTGTGGACAGGAAGGATCTCCTGTAGAGGGTTCTGGCTGTGGACAGGAAGGATCTCCTGTAGAGGGTTCTAGCTGTGGACAGGAAGGATCTCCTGTAGAGGGTTCTAGCTGTGGACGGTAAGGATCTCCTGTAGAGGGTTCTAGCTGTGGACTGGAAGGATCTCCTGTAGAGGGTTCTAGCTGTGGACAGGAAGGATCTCCTGTAGAGAGTTCTGGCTGTGGACAGGAAGGATCTCCTGTAGAGAGTTCTGGCTGTGGACAGGAAGGATCTCCTGTAGAGGGTTCTAGCTGTGGACAGGAAGGATCTCCTGTAGAGAGTTCTGGCTGTGGACAGGAAGGATCTCCTGTAGAAGGTTCTAGCTGTGGACAGGAAGGATCTCCTGTAGAGGGTTCTAGCTGTGGACAGGAAGGATCTCCTGTAGAGGGTTCTAGCTGTGGACAGGAAGGATCTCCTGTAGAGAGTTCTGGCTGTGGACAGGAAGGATCTCCTGTAGAGGGTTCTAGCTGTGGACGGTAAGGATCTCCTGTAGAGGGTTCTAGCTGTGGACTGGAAGGATCTCCTGTAGAGGGTTCTAGCTGTGGACGGTAAGGATCTCCTGTAGAGGGTTCTAGCTGTGGACTGGAAGGATCTCCTGTAGAGGGTTCTGGCTGTGGACAGGAAGGATCTCCTGTAGAGGGTTCTAGCTGTGGACTGGAAGGGTCTCCTGTAGAGAGTTCTTGCTGTGGACAGGAAGGATCTCCTGTAGAGGGTTCTAGCTGTGGACAGGAAGGATCTCCTGTAGAGGGTTCTGGCTGTGGACTGGAAGGATCTCCTGTAGAGGGTTCTAGCTGTGGACAGGAAGGACAGCCTGTAGAGGGTTCTGGCTGTGGACAGGAAGGATCTCCTGTAGAGGGTTCTGGCTGTGGACAGGAAGGATCTCCTGTAGAGGGTTCTGGCTGTGGACAGGAAGGATCTCCTGTAGAGGGTTCTGGCTGTGGACAGGAAGGATCTCCTGTAGAGGGTTCTAGCTGTGGACAGGAAGGATCTCCTGTAGTGGTCTGTGTTGGATCTGAAGACGTTTCTGATTGAAGACACTCTGTTGTTGAGTTACTGTGTTTTGAAGAGGATGATGAGGACTATTCGTCATGTTTTTCATCCTCCTTTAGACAATCAACTCAAGAGGATCCAAATCAGAAACAGAACAGAACCAGACCTTCTTTATCAGTTTATTCAGTCTCTTTATGTCACCTGATCTGATGCTCCGCCCCCAACAGGTGACTGCATGTGTTCACATTCTTCAGTCTGACTCTTTCTCTCTCTTCACTTTGCTCCTGCTCTTCATCCACATCTTCTCCTTTTTATCTCACCAGAGTCTCAGTTTTAGTATTTGAGCTATATAAATTTACATTAGCTGCTCTTTCTTGTAAACAAGGCTATAGCTATGTTGCTATGGTTACACATCAAAACAATTAGCAAAAAAGTAATAAATTATGGAAAAGTCCTTTAATCTTCACAGAATTCAAATCAGAATAAAAATAATTCAAAATAGAAACGCTTACAAAATAAAGCAAGACAGAAACATCAAATATTTAAAATAGAAAATTTTAAATATTAAAATATAAGTAAATATAAAAATGTATATACAATATTGATGCCATTATAAAATATTAAATATATCAAAATATTAAACTGCTAGTAAAATCACAGAGTGGCTCCAACAAGCTGCTGCTATGGATAGCGTTGTTATGAGACATGAGCAAGTGCCTCTCGCCCGGTGAAATAGGCATCAGCTCCCTGCGACCCTGAACAGGAACTAGCAGATAAATAAAATGACTGACTGACATGAGCAACTGGAAGAAGATAGATTGTAAACAGAAGAGGGCCCAGGATAGAGCCCTGGGGGACTCCAGAGAGAACTGGATGAGACTGACACGTTAAAGAACTGATCTGAATGAACTCAGCTGTGATGAAGGTGTAGCTCAGGATAGCCAGAGAGAACTATCTGAGATGAAAAATAATATGACACTACCTTCAGAGATGGGTCTAAATGTCAGCGTCGCCTGTTGCAGCCTGGTTTAAAAAATGGAGACTGTGTTCTCCTTCTGATTGTCTTTAAACCACCGAATATCATCACTTTTCCACCTGTTTTCACTCGGTACATCCATCATCTCTGTCAGACACGTTTTACCAACAGCTGATCTTCACTTGACCTCCTGCCTTTGTCATGATGAGGTCTACGTCAGCCTGAGTGGATGATTGGAGATGGGAGTGGAGGGGCAGCTAAGGAAGAATGAGATAAATGATGGGGTGGGGGAGGGACAATGAAAGAGTAGAAAATGGAAGAGGAATGGCGAGATGTAGACGGCGTGATGGTGTGAAGACAGATTTGACTCTTGGTGGATTTTAGAATTCAGCTTTTGATGTCACTTGAATCCGTAGATGTTTTCTCCATCTCTGTTTTTCTGTTTATTCATGAATTATAATCCTGCAGATGATTTACAGCTGTATATTTCTTTATGTTCAGATATCATGGCTCCTCCAAACTCCCTCACACAACTGTTACAGAACGTCTTACGACTTAACATGGATAACACATCAAATTGAATTTGACTGTAATTATTAGACTTTTGTTCAAATAATCAGCATCAAATAAATACTTCTAACGAAAAGTATTAGGAAAAGATGTGGGGGAGGGGCTAAACACACACGGGAGCTGCAATGAGCACACAGATCAGATCTCTGTGTAACACGCTGCAAGTTTGCTTTAGAATCAAGTTCTTGTGTGTCCAGGTTTGGTTTCTCAACATTTTGTCAATAATTTAAAAATAAAGATGTATTTAAGTCTGATAAAAGGGTTCAACAGAAATATGGAGCTGGATTGTATCAGACTAGCTGGTGAGACTTACCAGAGAGATGTTTTTACCATTTGAGCTGCAGCAGTAAGTATTAAATTAGAATTATATGAGGTGATGTCAACACAGACGACTCCATTTTTGTAACGCAGTGGCCCCCAGAGGAAATGAGGCTGCTTCCTCTGATGCGCTCGGTGGGGAGTCGGGGGAGGCAGCTGGCAAACAGCAGCTTCTCCTGTGGGAAAATGACCTCTTGTGACCTCTTCAACACAAAATGTGTGAGTGAGTTGCACACAGAGCTCCTCCAGTCTGAAGTGCAGCACAGGACATGTTAGCATGTTCACTGCTAACATGGCTTGTGTCAGTCCACGTGTCCACTTATATTCACTCTTACCTGCATTATTACAAGTATTGGAAGCATTTTGGCTTTAGATATTAAATAAAGGTTTGATATCATGCAGAATGTGGAACTGGATTAGAATAATTGAGCTACATTTGACTTATCTAATGTTCGCTGGAAATAAAAAAACCTGCACTAAAGTTTATAAACCCTTTCAACACCACATGACTCAGGGTGGATTCACACCAGCCCTATTTAGTCAGCTTGAATCAAACTCTAGTTCGTTTGCGGAGGTGCGAACAGGCAACCGAACTCTGATTCGGACCAAACAATCGAACTCTAGTCCGTCAGAAAACGTGGGTCTCGGTTCGATTGAAACGATCTCTGGTGCGGTTCGATTGCATGTTAGGGATGTTCAGATCGATACTAAAAGATCGATACCTCCGATTCCAGCTTTTTATGTTTTGGAATCGATTATCTTATTAAAATATCGATATTTTAGTCATTTTAAGTCAAGATATAGTTTGTCATTAACTGGAAAATTGTATAAATCATGAACTACTTCTTCTTCCGCCTAGCAAAGTGCGTGATGTTACAGTATAAAAGCAGAAGGACTCAGAGCGGCGCTGCTCACCTGTTGGTGCAGTCCGCTCGCTGTCAGCTAGAATTAACACGGTAGAACAAACACCGTCATGTTTGGAGCAACTTTAGTGTCCCAAACAGCATCGATGCAGTACGTAACATGTATGAAGACTGTTAGTTGTTCACTGGTAGCATGTTATGTGCTTTACACAAGCAGGATCTGTGGAGGAAGTCTACTGGGTGTACTATCAAAATAAAAGCACTAACTTACAGTCAAGAGTTACAGATGATGTGTGGAAAATTAACTTTCCTTCTCCAAATTGATGCAGTAATTCAGTGTTCCTGTCCTTAAAATGACTGAAATAACACGTGGAAACACTATAAACATGAAATATTTAAAAATAAATCATTAGACAGAATATGAAGATGTCATGATCAGAGAGAGGAGAGGATCAGGCTGCGAGGGTGAAACAGACATCCCTCTTGAAATCCTTCAGGGATCCAGGTAGGACAGGATGTGGAGTTTTTGAGACTTTAAGCACCATTTCATAATTGGTGAAAGTGATTTTAATCATCTGGTATTTAGGTATTTATTTGTTGTAGTCAAATGAGAACAGCCACTTAAATAAACTATTTTAAAATGTAATTTACAAAAAGAAAATTTTTTTGCAAAGTATTAGATCGGTATCGCCGATACTGGTATGAAATTTACTTGGTATCGGATCGGAAAGCAAATTTGTGGTATCGCACATCACTAGTGCATGTGTGAACGTAACCGAACCAAGACGCATCAAAAGCAGGAAGTGGACTATATCGTGCAGCCGTCTCAGCCGCCTCGTTTAGTCCTCTGTCTCGTTATCTGCTCATCCTGAGCTCATTGCTGCAGAATATTGATCTGGTACATTCACCAAACACAAGAGATCTCAAAACCACCAGAATCTGATGCTACTTCATGTGTATTTACGTTTCACTCTCCCACAGCAGCACCAGGAAGTGCAGTAACAACAAAAAAAAAGTAGTGCATAAACTCTACAGCGCCACCACAGGCGGGGATGTAAAACATAAAGTGCAGTGTGAATACAAACCGCACCAACTAAAAACAGCTGCAATGCTGCAATTTTGGTCCCCAATCGAACCGAGTCCACCGGACTATCAGGTGTAACTAGAGCCTCAGAGGAATGTCCCTGTGGGAAAACCATCAGTTTCACCCAAGAACTGCCCGGTCCAAATCTGGGAAATATAATTTTTAAAGATCTTTCAGTGCAGCATCGTTTATCCTCTGAAATGGTCCAAATAAACTGTCTCTGAAGCTCTTACAGTAAAAGACCAGTTCTCTTCATGTGAATGTTTGTGGTCTAAAATCAGTTGAAACATTCAGCAGGTTTTATTTTCAGCACTGGGAGGTAGAATGAATCATAATCTCTTCATCTATTGATGTGTGTGCTGTCCCCTCAGAGACAAGTTCAAGAAGAGCTGACTACCTGCTCTTCATCTGGATCTCTCTGTCAGGAACCTTCTGTCCACCTTCTTCTGTCATCCTGTAAAGCCTCCTTCACTTTCTGACTCCCTCGTCTGTCATCCGTCCAGCTTCCTCCCTCTCTCTGTATCCCCCTCATCGATCCACCACTCTTCATTCTTATTCAACACATACTCCCTGTATCAATCTGTTCTCTCTCTCTCTCTCTTTCTCTCTCTCTCTCACACATACACACACACACACACACACACACACACTGCTCAGTGGTGTAAAATGGCCTTCATGAGGAGTAAATTGCTTGGCTTCATGGTTCACAACCAATTCGCAGGATGGCAGCTGGGCAGATTAAACTCACAGCTTCTGTGTGTGTGTGTGTGTGTGTGTGTGTGTGTGTGTGTGTGTGTGTGTGTGTGTGTATTTCTGACCTCCTGGGGACCCGTTTCCTGACTTTTACTATCTTTCTGGGGTCCGAGGGTTCTTGTGGGGACCGAAGCCTGGTCCCCATGAGGGGGAGTCCCCTTTTTAGGGTTAGGGGTTAGGTTTATAGGTATGGTGTGAATAGAGTTTTAGTTAGTCTTAGTGTTAGTTATAGATCAGTAATGGTTAAGGTTAGGAAAAGGGTTTGGGTTAGGTATAAATCTAGTTACTAAAGTCAATGGAAGTCAATGGACGGTCCCCATAAGGATAACAAAACACACTTGTGTGTGTGTGTGTGTGTGTGTGTGTGTGTGTGTGTGTGTGTATTTCTGACCTCCTGGGGACCCGTTTCCTGACTTTTACTATCTTTCTGGGGTCCGAGGGTTCTTGTGGGGACCGAAGCCTGGTCCCCATGAGGGGGACTCCCCTTTTTAGGGTTAGGGGTTAGGTTTATAGGTATGGTGTGAATAGAGTTTTAGTTAGTCTTAGTGTTAGTTATAGATCAGTAATGGTTAAGGTTAGGAAAAGGGTTTGGGTTAGGTATAAATCTAGTTACTAAAGTCAATGGAAGTCAATGGACGGTCCCCATAAGGATAACAAAACACACTTGTGTGTGTGTGTGTGTGTGTGTGTGTGTGTGTGTGTGTGAAGGATCACAGTTATTGCTGAGTTTATGTCTTTCTGTCTTTACTTCTATTTGTTTAAGCTCTGTATGTTGATCAGCTATAAAACCATGGAACACGCCCACATACGGAGCTGCAGTGATCCCACTAGTTGGATATGAGTCTAATAACATCATTATGACTGACCAACAAACAACAGATCAATGATTAATGTTGATATAGGAAGTGAACAAACTGTTTTTAATAATGATATTATATACAAACAACATCAGCTGATTTGGTGTACTTGTGGCATCGACGTACTGTATCTGTACTCCATTTATAATCCTGTGACTCATCATGTATTCTCAAAGGACAGATTCATATTTACAGCCTCATGCTGCTTGTTGTTTTGATAAAGAAGAAACTGTAAATTTGGACTTTGTGAGTTCTTAAAGTTGTAACTTTTTAATTTGTGTCTCACAGAGAACAGAAACTCTGCATGTTTGATGTGATCTGGTAGAAACAAGAGTTTACAGATTGTTACTTGAACTGTTGATGAATAATACTCGTCTTTTTGACAGTAATCTTACTCCGTACCTGTATGATTACTGTCTACACTCCTGCCTTCACAGTCATTATATAGAAGCCAAATCTTGTGTTCTTTCATGCAGCTAGTGATCTTAATACCTGCTGTCCTTCTTGTTAGTGAGGAAACAACCAAAATTGAAATTGTTTTATTACCATAATTTTAGGAAGTCTTCAGAACATTTTTGGGGTGTTGAGCTGCTCTGAAATAACTACATTTCAGTCAGACTGACTAGTGAATCAGGGTTAAACATACTTGTCCAAGGCTCAGCAACAAGAGGCCAGTTTTCTGCTGAGTCATGTTCTTTACACACTTTTTAGCTGACTGTTTCAGTAAGATCAGCTTTCCGAGCTACATCCATCTGTGTGTGTGTGTTGGTTGCTAATGTGTGTAGCAGTGGACGAGTGACAGGAGGATATTAATAGATGACACACGTCTTTTCTGACGGAACGATCAAACAAACTTTGCATTCAGTTTAGTTCTTAGAGTAACTCTCAGTCAGATGAAATTCACCATGAAACGATCGGATTTCTGGAAAAATGTCTGTCTACGCTAATGTTTTCTACGTGTTTACAGGGACCCAGTGGTCAGTGAAAACAGGAGACAGGAAGGTGTTTGATGATTCATAGAAGAAAGAAATATGCACCTGATCATGCAGCACATGCAGCTGTCTGAGCTAAAGTTTCCAGAAGTTTCTAAGTTTGAGGTCCACATGTAGGAATGAATGAATATTTCTTAAAGAGGCCATTTCACACTAATTTCATGATATTGTGGTTATTTCTTAAAGAGGCCCTTCCATTAAAAACAGTGTTTCTGAGGTTTCTGTTGAATATTTTAGCTCCACAGGTGTTCTTACCTTCATAGTGGGTGTGAAAACAGGTCAACAACTTCTCTTTCAGTTTTAACATCTCAAACTTAAAAAAAAAACAGACTTCAGGCAGCAACTCATTAATATTCATTATGCTAATTTGCTGGACTCTGATTGGCTAACAAGCTAGCCTATGAGAGCAAGGTATACTGTTTCCTGCCCCGCTACACATGCCAACAGCAGACATTGTGTCTTCCAGTTTGCTACGTCTTATGCTAACAGCTTTTAGCCAGCAGCATGCTAGGCGTGGTTTCAACTGTGGGAGCTGATGAAAACTAACGAACAAAGGAGTTGTGATGAAACAGATACAGGCCGTTCAAACTCGGGAGAACTTGGGTTTTATCACCACCTGCGTAGTTTGAGAGATTAAAACTGAAAGAGAAGTTGTTGACCTGTTTTCACCCACTATGAAGGTAAGAACATCTGTGGAGCTAAAATATTCAACAGAAACCTCAGAAAAAACGTTTTTAATGGAAGGGCCTCTTTAAGATACATTTATTTAACAGTTTGTTTGAAGTTATTTTTCAATAACAGGAGGGAAATTATCTCACCAGAAACCAACCAGTGGTCTGGTGTCGGATGCTGTGTTTGCTATTTTTGTGCATTTTTGGTGTAACAACAAGAAACCTTTACACACAATGTAAAATATAAGAACAAAGAAACAAACAGCATTGAAGGTCCAGCTGAGAAAAACCTCAACAAATTCTGCAACAGCCGGATATAAAAAATTAAACAAACTTCTGGTCTGCCTCAAAAACACAAAACTGTGTTATGATCCATGTCAACATGAACTCTGACCTCAGAGAGCCTAAAAACTCAACATCCAATGTGCAAGCAGAAATACACGTTTAAAATAAATGTTTGAGTTTAAAAACATGCTAATGTTAGCTATTTCTGTTAGCTAGTAATTAATAATAGTAATCAAACACTTTAACTCAGTACGATGAAAACCAGCAACATTAACAAGTTTCACACTGTGGGACATTCCACGCTAAATGATCATTTATATCTATGAATATTGTGTGTGGACGTGTTTCATTTAGTCACATTAATCTGTAGGGCTCTTTATTTAGGAGTGAAGTCAGAGATTAATGTTCAGAAATCCCTTAAAGAGTAACTTTTACTCAAAGTCTGTTTTTAATGAGTTACCTTTTATTTTTATTTTTTCATTCATTTTTTCAAAGTCCAAAGATTTTCTTTCCAAAAAGTTCAACTGGATGTTTTTTTTTTCGCTTCTGGGAAATGTTTCACCTTCATCCAAAAGGCTTCTCCGGTTCTGATTCTTGTTTGTGAGTTCCAGGTTTAGAACCTGTTCCTGTCTGAGGGTCCTGTTTGGTTTGATGTGCACAGGGACGTTGTTATTTCTCAGATTCTCCAGAAACATGTGGCACGACAACATTTTGACCCTAAATATAAAACTTTCAAACACAAACTGAGTTTAGATCTTCATAGAGAGGAAAATAAACAACTCCTCTACAGATGCTTTACACAACACAGGAGAACCAGATCTTCAGGTCCAGATTCAGGTGGACACCTACGCTTAAAGCTAAAGGACAGAGGACAGAAACATTTTAGACAGAGAAGACAGATGGTTTGAAAGAGGAGTGAATGAAGTCGTGTTAAACATGATGCAACAACAAATCAAGTATGGTTAAAAATCTGCTGCTACATCTGATTTAAATTAGATTTCTGAATCTTATAGAAATCATGCAGCTGCTGTTTGAGCATTTAGGAGTTTGTGGGCGGGGCTACACTCCTGGTGTTTCAGGTCTGAACAGCAGCCCTGGAAGCTGTAAAGTCAAACTCAGAGCCTTTCTGTTAATAAATACAGTTTAATTAATTTACTGATTAATTAATTCTTCTGTCTGACTCATTGTCATTTTTATTGTGTTATAACTCCAACAAGAACATTTTCTCCCTCAATTGTTTTGTCTTGAAACAAATAATAATGTCTAAATTTGGAGTTTTGAGGTATATTAAAGATCTTCTGTTAGAACTAGTACACTGATGTGAGCTGCAGAGAACTAAACACTTGACTGCTCTGATATAAAACAACTCTCCGTCTTATTTATTGTCTTATACTAGTTTTTTTCTGGGAAATGATACAAATATTATTTATTATTATATTAATTAAACTCAGGTTTTTTTTACCTACGTCCTGTCTAGTTTCATTTCTCTCCATTTTCACTGTCCTTGTTTTTTTCACAGAGAACTTCTCTCCTCTTACATGTTGCAGTTCCTAAAATAATCTGACCTTTCTATTTTTAAATGATGAGCATCAGCTTTTACTTTGAAGTAGTATCAGATATTCTTCTGCTTGAAGAGGCTTTGATTTGAATCGTTCCACCGTTCTCTCTGTTCCAGATGACGTTGAGCTCCAGCTAATGTCTGTTTAATAATCACAGTTTTATCTCATCGTACTTCCAAAACGTTGGAGTTCTGGAGGGAGTGTTGACATCAGAGTAGCATTGTGTGTAAATGACATGAACCTTTGGTGTATTTAGCAGCAGTGTGTGTGTGAATAATGAGAGGTTCTGCCTTATCGCTGTGCTGGGATCAGCACGGAGATCCTCTGGGAGGCACTCAGCGTGCACTCATCACAACACACCGGAAACACAGCATTCCTCTGGCCAGACAGCAAGGAAAGGTCGGGACACAGTCCAGAGTGTTCTGTGTGTGCGCGCGCATGCATGTGTGTGTGCGTGTGTGCGTGCGTGTGTGCGTGCGTGCATGTGTGTGTTTCATACTTAGAAGGACTTGTGCTCAGATTGTGCTCTGTTGTGCACATCTCTGAAACACATTCCTGACCTCTCGGTAGCAGTGTGTGTGTGTGTGTGTGTGTGTGTGTGTGTGTGTGTGTGGGTTTGTATTTCTGACCTCCTGGGGACCCGTTTCCTGACTTTTACTATCTTTCTGGGGTCCGAGGGTTCTTGTGGGGACCGAAGCCTGGTCCCCATGAGGGGGACTCCCCTTTTTAGGGTTAGGGGTTAGGTTTATAGGTATGGTGTGAATAGAGTTTTAGTTAGTCTTAGGGTTAGTTATAGATCAGTAATGGTTAAGGTTAGTAAAAGGGTTTGGGTTAGGTATAAATCTAGTTACTAAAATCAATGGAAGTCAATGGACGGTCCCCACAAGGATAACAAAACACACTTGTGTGTGTGTGTGTGTGTGTTAAATCAGGTCAGATTCCCGGATGTTGGAGTTCAGTCGACTCAGTTCAGTTTATGTTGTTTTTCTTTGTTTAATGACAGAATGTTTTTTGGAGTTTTATCTCAATGACAGCAGCTCTGAGGCTGACGTTAATGTTTCATTCATTCTGTTTCCAAGTGGTGAATTCAGATGATTTTCCTGATCCTGACACGTCCTGTGGAACAGCTAACTGTGTTCTAACACTGGTTTACTGTCAAAAATTCAGATGTTGCTTCTGATTAAAAATACAAAATGATCGTGTTGGTTTTTAAACCTTCTTCCTTTGTGACTTAGACATGAAAAATAGAAAAGAACTGGATGGGATGCAGGAAACATGAGTACCACAATGATTTCACTATATACTAAACAGAAAAAAAATGGAGGATATTTGTTTGAGTTTGATTATAATAGTGAGCGAGGAGAAGAATTATTATTTAAACACATACATAGATGTTTTAAACTGTCAGCTGTTGTCTAAATTTTGTCTCCCAAAGATGTTTCCACATGAATTTTCCATTTTTTTCTGAGTGAAAACTGAAGAACTTGTTTTTAGTTGTGTTTTCTATGTGTGAAGATTCATGGTTTTCTTGAACATGCTGTAACAGTGAACAGTGTGCTGGACTGGATTGGGACTGAATGCTAATTACCCTACTTTACTTCTGATGCTCTATAAACAGACAGAAAGTCTCTGGAGGTCTCTGTGGGAGTGAACTGTCTTCCTGTATTTTCCTTTGTCCTGCAGATGGAAATGGGTCCGTGTAGTTACTGAATCAGGCTTTCGTAGTGATGATGTGGTCACATGTTCCAGCAGACAGGATGAGGCGTGGACCAGCTCAGCGTGCTGATGATCACTCTGCTGTTTGTGTTGGATTTTTGTCTCGTTACTTGTAGATGCAGATTTACTCAAGCTGAGTGCTGCTTATTTTCCAATAAGAAGATCAGAGTTTAATCCAGAGCGTTCGCAGCGTGTCCAAGTGTCCATGAACTGTTTCCTCTGCTGTCCCCGATAGGTTTACAGGTGGACGTGTGCTGCACATTGTAAATACATTGATATAAACAGTTTTGAATTAACGTGGGTGGCTTGTATTTGCACTGTTTTTTCTTCTTCTTCTGTTCCTTTCGGCTGCTCCTTCAGGAGTCTCCACAGCGAGTCCTCCATCTGTCCTCTGCATCTTCTTCTCTTACACCAATCAACCTCATATCCTCCTTCGCTACATCCATGTATCTCCTCTTTGTTCCTCCTCTAGACCTCCTGCCTGGTAGTTCCCACCTCAGCATCCTTTTCACAATAAACCCACTATCTCTCCTCTGTACAATCATCAGTTTTAAAAGGAAGCTCTAAAAGTGTGAATTATTCACCATCACTCGTGAGGAAACAGCTGATTCTTCACTTTACACCTCAGCTCAAAGATCCAGGTTCCCACGGTTCTGTAAGAAATATGGATCAGTACCTGCTGATTCAGTCACATAGATCACAGAACTCAAGATGATGGCTGTAAAACAGTAAAAATGCTTTAGAATAAAAACATTAAGTTGTGCAGAAAACATATTCTTCACCTGTTGGAATGCTCATACGTGTGTTGTGTGGACCCTCCCTGTTCTCCAGGTTCTCTGTAGAATGTTCGACTGCCTGCAGGGGTCATCGCAGGTGGAGGTAGGTCTTCAAGCATGTGACAGTAACTCCTCTGGTCTGCAGTGAACATCTTCTCCTATAACATGTTAGATTGGGTTTATGGAGGGGAAACTGACTCTGATGGAGACGTTAGAATGATAAACACCTTCCATCTTTAAAGTTGTGTATGGAAGGTTCTGTTTGCTGCATGAGCACAACTTTTTAAATCTAGTGTGTTTACAGTTTTACATGGATTTGCAGACAGTCTATATGATCTGCGTCATGACAAGCAGCTTTGAGGAAAAAACTCCCAGTGTTTTAATGCTGCATGGTGTGAAGTTCTGTTCTGAGTGTTTTTGTCTCACACCTTCAGCTTTGAAGGTGTTTTTTCTTCCAGAAGGCACAAAGTCACCCTGAAGTAAATTAAATCCAGTCAATCAGTCTTTATCTGTACCTGCTTGTTCCTGTTTAGGGTCTCCAGCTGTCACTGGGCGAGAGGCGGGGCTACACCTGGACAGGTTGCCAGTTTGTCACTGTGGTTAAATCTGTCACATGAATAATATCTAGATTTAAGAGGAAAAAACAGAAGTTGAGGCCAAAATATGAGCAATTTAATGCTAAAATACACCATTATAGTGAGCAGGTGAGTGGGGGGACATTCAGCTTCATGTCTCTAGTGCTTAGACTCTGACTACAAGCATTCAACATGGCAGCTCCTGTAAACGGGTAGGTGGAGATGCCAGGTCTAGTTATTATTCCTGTCAGGGTTCCTACAGAGTCTGACCTTTGCTGTGTTCAGTAAAATCACTGTTAGCACTGACACAAGTGTCAAATTTAATGAAACTGTTATTTTGGATTGCTCTCTGCAGTTTTTTTACACTGTTCTGTAGACCCACAGGAAGTTTCACCTTTAAGCTTAATGTGTCATTAAAAACATCAGAGTTGGACCTGAGCCTCCAACATTACTGTTAATGTGAATCTCTCCACAGCAGATGCCTGGACGATCATCTCTGTTTCTTTGTTGCACTGACAGAGTATCATTCATTCCAGTTTCATGAGAAAAGCCCAGACAGCTCTGAATGGCTCACAGTGTGCAGTGAATAGAAAGCATTCACACCACGTTGTCCCATATAGAAAGAGATCGGCGCTGATAAAGACTGGTGACCTCTGGGAGGAAGATGTGACCCCACATGCCTTTTACATTAGAAACATCTTTTAATACAATTCATGGCAACAACTGTTCAATGACTTGCATGGAGGATGTTCATTCAGGTGCTTTTATTTTGAAGAATAAAAAAAATCAATGTTTTTCTGGCAGAAACAAGAAGTGAGACAAGAAAATTGAAACTTGGTGGTTTTTGAAATGATTTTAATACAGAATGAAGTGTAGAATAATTCCATTGGACTGAAACAGCTCGTCTCAGAGGGACATCAGTAAATATCTCCTTCACTGATAATGAGTTAGATCTTTAAACAGACACAGTGTCTCACGTTCCGAGAGTTGTGTCATTAACAAGACAGTTTGACCTGCATCATAATGTGGCAGCAGCTTCGATGTTGAGACATCAGTATGAATTCAGAGCATTTTTTCAGCAGTGTTGACTAAACATTTGCACCAAATACACTTAAATCCAGGAGGCGTCAGATTTCATCTGTATTATCACTCAGATTATATGATTAAACTCAATCAGCCCATTAAATTAACTCTGAATCGCTCAAATGAGCTCAGAAGATTTCCACTAAATTCTGTTCTGGATGTTTTACTTCAAAACTTTCATTTAATTTTTTGAAAATCCCTTTTTTTTACAGAGAATTCAAACTTTATTGATTAGTGATGGATGTTGGCCTGGTTGTGATATCCATTCACTTCTAAAGATCATAATATATGTTATATGTTAAACATACCAAGTCAGATCAATGTTAAAGGTTGAACATGGAACAATTTCATAAAAAACGTCCTTCCTTCCTTCCTTCCTTCCTTCCTTCCTTCCTTCCTTCCTTCCTTCCTTCCTTCCTTCCTTCCTTCCTTCCTTCCTTCCTCCCTCCCTCTCTCTTCCAATTATCCGGGTCTGGTTCACGGGGGCAGCAACCTAAGCCGGGAAGCCCAGAATTCCTTCTCCTCAGCCACATCAATTGGTCCTGCCCCCGTTGCCTAGGAGATACGTCATCTGGACCCGCCAAGGCGCGTTCTAATGTTCATGTGCTACTGATGCATCTGTACTCGCCCGCTGTTTAGCTAACATACCAAGGATACATGAGACGTGCCTTGATGCCTTCCCTCGGTCACAAATTTCCCAAAATATCATACGGTATTTTCAAAAAATGGCGGTTGAGGAGCCAACAGCAGCTACTTCAAAGAGTTCAAAGGTTTAAATGTTAACTGATTGTTGCTATCGGGCTTATATTTAAAATGTTTTTTTGTTTTTTTTAAAATCCAAAGTAGTTATACGGTATGTTAGTTGCTTCGTAGTTGCAGCTTCGGTGGCTAGAAGGTATTAACTCACTTGCACATTTATTTTATTTTATTTTTATTAACATTTCTTGCTCCATGGGCAATGGGCGGGACGTAAACAGTGTGCGTCAACAGGCAGCCGCGGTCACGTGAGTGAAGTCTGTTCCAATGTCCTCGGTAAGCAAGACGCCTCCTCTACCAAGGCAGTGCCTTGGTAGGCAAGGTTCCTTGACATTGAGAAACACCCACAGTCCCTCCAGCGCGTCCCGGGTCTTCCCCCTGCCCAAAACACCTCAACAGGGAGACATCCAGAATGCATCCTTATCAGATGCCGGAGCATAAATGTCAACTATCCCGATTTTCCCGGGAGACACATGAATTTCTGGTGTGTCTGGTGTTTGTGTTCCATATTCCACCTTTAAGACCTAAAGCCTCAGTCACAATGACTCGTACAAATGGCTATGAATGATTTTGGACCATTTCCTACGGCCTCCTTACAGCAGCCTTATAATAATCTAGTGTTTGTGGCTCGTTCAGAACTTTTTGGCCATGTTAATGGTCTGGTCTGAGATTTTCTACGAACGCGCAACGAGAACCCCTCTATGTAGGAACGCCAGTCGGATGTCTTCCAAACATCCTGCGCACAGTAATGATGATCAGGGATTGTTTATTTTATTATTTACCTCTAAAATTATAAAGAACTACATGTTTTTGCAAGGATATGAAATAGACTAAACCTCAGACGGGAGTTCTGGAGTTCCTGTTAACTTGTGATTAGATAACCTGAGCTGCATGCAGGGCCGGCCCTGAGCTGCATGCAGGACCGGCCCTGAGCTGCATGCAGGACCGGCCCTGAGCTGCATGGTGTCCTAGGCGAAAAAGGATTTTGGTGGCCCCTACTGCCCAGAACAGAAACAACGTAACTCAATAACTGGATTACATTACAAAAAATATTTATTTATACTAAAATGAACAGTAGAGATGATAGATAGATATAGATAGATATTTAATTATTATTTATTTTGCTCTTTACATAAGATGAATGGTGTGTCCAACAGTTTGTTCAAAAAAATAAAATAAAATTTTAAAAAATGAGAATTCGGCGCCCCAGCAGAGGGCGCCCTAGGCAATTGCCTAATCTGCCTATGCCCAGAACCGGCCCTGGCTGCATGTCAGCCACATGTCTGTCCCAGTCTGTGGAAAATCACTTCATGTCACAGATCAAACATCATGACTGCAGCTCTCTGTGCTTTTCAAACTGCTTTAACGTAATGAAGCATTACAACAAGATCCGAAACTCAGCTGAAGCTTTTCTTCATGGAATTTGCATGTTCCCCTCATGCATGTGTGGGTTTCCTCACACAGACTGTGTCTCTATGTGGCTCTGTGATGGACTGTTCACCTGTCCAGGTGTAACTCCGCCTCTTGCCCAGTGACTTCATGTTGCATAACTGTTCTGTGTTTCAGTGAAAACATTTAAAATCTACTTCACATAAATTCTGGATTTTCCAACAATACAAGATAACATGAGAGACAGATCACACACACACATGTCGATGTCTATAACATGACGCTGAACATGTGAAGCTGTTTCTCCTCAGTGACCTTTAGACTGACCTTCATCCTGCTTTGATCTCTGTGTTCTAGTTGTTTTTGTGTGTTTGGCTCTGTGTGTGGCACATGGGTTGGTCAGTGTGCAGATACTGCTGCTGTCAGAGGCCTCTCAGTGCCCAGGTCATGGAGGATAAAGGTTTCCTGTGTGAGTGTTTCGGTGTGTGGAATGCTCTTTGGGATCGTTGGCGTTAGAGCTGTAAAGATCAGATACAATGGAACTATTGTCTAAAACAAACGGAGTTAGCAGAAAAAAACGTCTGCAGTACAAAAACACTCGATAGATGAAGGAACAAAACTACAAGATGCAGAAAGCAGGACTTGTTGATTATTTTTTAGCGTTCAGCTTAGTTTGATCTAATTGATATTTCACTCAGAACATGAATCAGGATTTATCTGGTCGTGTTTTCATTCTGTTATTATCTCTTCCCTGTCAGGTCCTTACATTCACTTTTGAATGTTTTTTTCATGTGCTCATGTTTGCCTAGTAATAAAGTTTGTTTTGTTTCCCTAAACTTCATTGAAACGCTCCAGATTTTACACTGCGAACCCGCTGCCTGTGTTTTGGGTTCTCCACTGCCGCCATGCCTGCGCTTCCAGTTCCTGACAGAAATATCCAAAACTGAATTTGTGATTTTGCAATTTCTCCAAAATTTTTCAGTTTGGGCAGTTTAGTATCAAAGACAGGGACATGTTTCTAAAAGTGTAATAAGTTTTGGGTTTTTTAAGAGCTATTTCTGCATTGCACTAAGAGTTGGTTGCAAGGTTGCCCTGCTATGAGAAGGTCCTGGGTTTTAAAGCAGGTCCTTTCTGCATGGAGTTTGCATGTTTCCCCGTGCATGTGTGGGACTCCGGCTTCCTCCTACAGACCAAAGACATGCATGAGATTAATTGGCAACTCCAAATTATCCCGATGTGTGAGTGTGTGTGTGTGAGTGGACCTGTCCAGATGAAACCTGGCTCTTAGAGATCTACGTGTAGCCCCACGTGTCCAGTTGGGGCTACACGTAGATCTGGGATTACTCCGTCTGAAAGCATCTGAAAAGGGGAGGAACATCTTGTGTAATAGTTTAAGCTGATTGGACGACACACCAGCAACTGTCTGCCTATCATGATTTGTCTTTAGCCAATCAGAGTAAATCAAGCTCTTGCAAATCTAGTCGGGAGTTTTTACCTTTGCTCATTTTTCAACCAAGAAATCGTCTCTAGTCCTAAAACAGATTTAGTAGCTGCTTCTACGTGTGCATTCATCAGCACGGCCATGTTTGTTTTGTTTTGCCTGTCTAGATACTTGTTGCCAATCATACCTGAACACCCGCCCCAACGCACATTGCTAACACATGATTGGTCTGAACCACCAGCGGAGCGGAGTCAGACGGTTTAGTTGGAGAAGTACAAGATGGATTTTCGTGTGTTTAGAAAACTTAAAATTCTGTGAGAATCCATCCATCGCCTCTCACCCAACGACTGCTGCAGACACCAGCTCCCCGTGACCCTGAACAGGTGCATCGCAAAACATCAACAAAACATCTATCCTGTTGTGTTGACTTTTTAAAAACAGAGTGACACCAAATGTGGGCTAAAATGTCAGTTTGAGGGATGAAGGATGAGGATTAAAATATACCAGATTACTCTGATTTTACTGCTACTCAGAGGAAATAACACCGACACAAACATAATCAGCTGAAAACATGAGAAAGGGGATGTATGTTAAAAAGTGGTGTTTTAAAATAAGAACAATATTGTCTCATAATTTAACACAGAGTGAGAGAACCCTAAAGGAGCATGAGACAGTGAGTCTGTTCCAAAGCACTGACAGACTCTTACAGCCAGGGGGAGAGAGAGAGACAGAGCTGTAGGGACAGAGGGACAGCTAAAGTCCATTTACATGATAAGAGCTGAAAAGGCTGGACTGGATAGAGGGAATATCAGGATCCAGCAGGAAGTGACGTGTCGGGTTACACACTCCTCCCTCTTTTCCTCTGGTGAGAGCGATCAGGGGAAAAGGACGGGGCAGCAGGGTTCTGGTAAATGGGCCACGCAGCAGTCTCATTCTTGTTGTATGAGATCAGGAAGTGGCAGAATGGTTCAAGATCTGGTTAACTGGTAAAAAACCCAACAGGAAAGAACAGGCCAAGGACACGGAGAGAGGCGGGGAGGAGAATCTGAGGAGTTTGGGGAGATCTTTTAGATTCTGCTGTCTTTTCTGAAAGTGTCTCTCAGAGTTTGAGCTGAAATCCTGTCCTGGAGTTACAACATCTACTTCACTGCTGCAGGGACAAAATGAACTATCTGGTGAGTGAGAATGTGTCTGAGGGGGGAAATCCCTCCTTCTGTTCCATCGCTGCTCGGTGTGTCTCTTCTCCTTGGTGTCCAGTGATTTAGACTGGACATATTATAGTTTGTTATAGTTAATCTGACTGAGGCGGGAGGGGGGGGGGCACAGGGGAAGAAAAGAGAAAATGTGAAGGGGGAGGAGAGATAAACTGGAGTTAACATTTTTTTCCTTGTGGATTCCTACCTTTTGTTGGCTCTCAGCAGGGTGTGTGTGTGTGTGTGTGTGTGTGTGTGTGTGTGTGTGTGTGTACAGGTTGAGGAAACTTGGCTTTCCTGTAATGGAATGTGTTGAGTCAAAAAGTTTGAGGTTGTTAAACGCTCCTTCCCTTCTGTTAGACTAGAGTTAAATACACAAATATACAACTGGACTCTTCTGTCAGGGTTCTGTTGGTACCAGGAAGAGAAAAACAATAAAAACACACCAGATGCTGATTTTTATAAGGTTCCTCTCTGAATGTTTCCCTGGTCACAGTCTGCACTCAGCAGATTGCAGTTACCTTCAACATGTTTGTTTAGTCTTCTCTTTTCTGCTCGTTCCCGGGGGTTGATCAAACATAAGCCTCGGTGAACATTAGAGTATTAGGGAGGCTTATGGCTCTGGACAAAGAGAGTAAAACAGAGAAGAAGAAAACATACGGGGGGGAGGAGACGGAAACAAATATCGTCTGTGTTTCTGCTGACTTGGGAAAGAGGAGCAAAATCCTGATTTTATGACCGAAGACGGAGGAAAGTGATGATGAGGCTGAAAGTAAAATGTCTGAGTGCAAGTGAAGATCTGACAGTGATTCCATGTAAACAGAGGGAAGGGGTTGACTGGGAGCAGCAGACGTTCCCTGCTATTGTTTAAGAGGCTTCTGTTGCTTCATATCCTGCCACCATGTCTGTGTTTGTGTGTTTCAGGTAACTACACAGTCAGGAATGTGGCAAACAGTGAAATACCATAAAGCACAAGGCTGACGAGTAATTACATGCCAGTAATTAGTGTGTAATTAATGGAGACCAGCATTCCAGTGAGTTGGCACTTGGATGCAGCTTCTCTGCTGTCATGCTGGTCGTGTTATTATTTTTCTTTAACGTCAGCATATTAAACTTTATTGAAGGTGTAGAATTGTTGTAGCAAAATATTTGACACGCCACTGATTTTTATGTTATTTTATGTTATGTTATTTTTTTATTTTTATGTTAGAATTCTGTCAAATGATTAAAATCCCAGATCTCAGATTTTTAAGATGCTCTTAATTTACCTTAAAATATTTTTCATATTCTGCTATGCTTTTATAAGTAAAGAGTGGACAAATATACTTCATGAAAATATGTTTATTATAACTGTAACAGTGTCTCTAATTGATACATAGTATACTTGAAGTTCATTTTATCAATTGTACCGTATTTTCTGCACTAAAAGGCGCATTATATTATAATTATGGGTCTATTTCTATACTTAACCCATACATAAGACACACCGTATTATAAGGCGTATAAACATACGTTCTACAGAAACTAAAACAGTGAGTTTACCAGTAGTGGAACCTGGGCTGGATCTTTTTGTCAGTAATCTTAATACTGCAGTAGGTAGATGTAGAAAATGGCCAGTTTTTCTTTGTAATCCGTTGGCAGTTGCTGCGCCATGGTAGTCCTTGTGCGGATGGAGAGATGACATGAAAGCACCAAGACGGAAAGTGAAAGTGTTCGTCTTTGCAGAAACGTTTTTGTCTGTACTGTACGTGCAATGCTCTTGGATTGGTTTACCGCTGCTAGCATACATAGTGTATGTATTATGTCCCTGTGTTAGCGGGAAATGGCCCAACAGTCAATCTAGCGGAGCGCTTACCGAAGTCGCACAACAACATTATTACAGATTTTGGAACTCAGTGCACACATAAGGTGCACAGCTGATTTTTGAGAAAATTTGAGGCTCTTAGATGCACCTTAAAGTGCAGAGAATATGATTCTTCTTTAGACTTAATTGGAACAAGTGTCTCCGCTAAAAACTATCCAGCGTGGTTTGCTTTCAGTGAGGGGGAGGAGCTTTGTGAATCAGCTGTATGCTTCACTAACAGGGGATATTTGAGTCGTACTACGGTGATAACTCAGTTCACATCGACAGTAAACACAAATAATTTTAGTTTTATCAGTTTTACCATCTATTTGATTTGATTATTTGATTTGATATGCCTTTATTGTCCCACGGGGGAAATTACATGGAGATACAGAGAACAGCTTGACCGTCACTCTCCCGGCAGCCACGCCCTTAAGGCCGGCGCACATTGCTCAGGTCAGCCAAGGTCACACAGGAGAATACATACATACATACATATACATAAGCATACATAAACCTATGTGTTAGGAAAAAGATGAATAAGACCACACTGGGTCCAAGGAGGTAAAAAAGTAGAGATTTTAGAGTACAGTTTTAGAGTTTTTCTAGAGTTTTAAAGCTAAATTTCTCATTTAAAGGAACTTTTTGGCTTTCCATTCTCTAGCAAGCGTCCACCGAGTTAGCGTTTACATTACGTTTACCTCACAGTCAACAGATCTGTGTGTGCATGGGCAAAGTAAAACTACAGAAGCTTGTGTGTTAATCCCACATTAAAAAAATTAACGTCCTTAAAGGGGGATTTGCGTTAACGCGTTTTTAATGCGTTAATTTTGACAGCAAAAGTATCTAAAAGTCATTCACACAAACATTCTAAGTACTGACAGATCACATGACATCTTGGGACATTATTTTCAAGATTTGTCCATCATTTCTCAACAAAAGATGATCTTAGTTTGAAACTGTTGAAAGAAAAGATTTTAATTTCCCCAGTGACGACCTCTGACCTTCAGCCCTGTGTCAGCTGACTTATCCTCTCATTTAAAGACAACATGAGGGTTCAATGCTCATTTTAACACAGTTAATGTTAGCTGAAAAAACTAAAGTGAGAATAGTCTTTTTTCTTCTTCTACTGTTCTATTTATAGCACCAAATCACATCAAAAAGTCCTCTCAGAGAAACCCACTGAAATCTGAGTGGTATTGTTGTGATCTCATCTTTTCCTCGGTTAGAGCAGCTACACTCGTCCATGTGTAAATGTTCATTTACATGACTGTTTCTCTGGAATCCTCCATGTGTCTGCACATATGCTGTCTGCCTCTTCTGTCCAGACTGAGTCATGAAGGCCGAACAGGAATTCCCCTCTTCCTGCAGAGCACACAAACACACGGTTCTTCTCTCTAACACCCCCCTCGGAGCTGCAGTGATCCTTTTCCAAGGTGCACAAACAGATTTACTGACCACAGTCAGCTGCGTTGACCCTCGAGTTAGAGCACACACAGACGTCACTATAAAGTCAATGAGTCATTTGAGCCGTTGAGCAGTAAATCTGCTTTTACTCTGAAAGGTTCACAATGTCATTTAGGGCCCAGTTTGCTCCCAGATCCTGATTGTACCTGACAGCACATCCTAGTACAGAGGCATGACGACTGCATGTGTGACTCATACATTCCAATGAACATCATCAGAGTCTCATTTCACCCAGAAACTTTGGGATGGGGGGTGGGGGTGAGGGTGGGGGGGCAGACATCAGTGTTCCCTTCAGCCTCACTGATCACAGAGTCATAACTGTAGAAAACAAACTTTAATCACTCAGTTTCTACTGTTTGATCACAAGGAGGGAAAGAAACTGTCAGGATGGATTTGCTCACGTTCACTCACAGTATATTTGTTATTAAAGTTTACTTGTATCGTTTTATCTGAATTAGAACTAAAGGAAATAGGAAGGAATGCAGACAGGAATCCACAGCTGATAGCATTTGCACATGTGTAGTCAGCAGGAGTAATATTTACAAGACGTTGTGGAGGCTGAGCTTTGCTGGCAGAACAGCTTGACTCTGAGTTTTAGGAGTTTACTGTGCAGCACATTGAGGCGCCATGCAGCCTGTAGCTGTGACATAGAAGTGGTTCATAATGTGTTTAGGGATTTTGTTCAACTCAGTTTAAAATAAAGTGTTAGGATGTGGAGGGAACAGATCCTGAAGGGAAACCCAGATATCCCCCTCCTAGAGACCAGATCCTACTGGTTCCTCTTGAGGGATCTTTAGCTGTTCCCTGGTCAGAAGGCACATTCTGCCTGGAAAAACTAGTTACCAGCAGTCAAAACCAGTGAGATACTGTCTTAAATCCAAAGCTTAATCTTCTGGTTTAGTTTTTTGAAGCAGTGTCCCCAGTACTGCAGGGACCTGTTGGTCCATCCTTGTCTCTTTGTCTTTCCTCACAAATGATACTTAAAATCCTCATCTTGAGGTAGGACTAGTCCACCTAGAACCATGACCTCCGTCTTGGAGGAGCTGACTCAAACACATGACATCACATCAACTGTTTAAGGCCACGGACGCAAACACTGAGAACCTCGTCATCTGCAGAAGGAGAGACGCAGTCTGAGGTTTCTAGGACCAGGACGAGGACCAGGAGGAAAAAATAACACGGCAGGTTTTAAGTTGAACATCTTAGGTGTGTGAAATCTGTCACATTAATGATGACAGGCCATAAATAGTGAAGCAGAAAGAGGTTTGTGTTAAAAGGCAGAATGTTGTCATATAATAATGAGTCACATAGAGTGACCACCATCTTCATACAGTCACCTCCTAAAAGGATCAGATGATGTTCTATCAGACCGAGTCACAGAACACTGGATTATGTTCTTCTAAATCTTACATGAATTGGTTATTTTTGTTTTTAAATGTTAAAGGAACAGTATGTTAGAATTTTACAGTGAAATACTCACAACAGTCTAATGTTCCACTGATGTTGATAATAAAGTTACATTGTAACAGATCTCGATCTCAGTCGGCTGGGTGGTCGCTAGTTTCTGTCATCTTGAAAATTCTAGCCCAAACCGGAATCATTATTGACACGTCCAGACTTCCTGGTTCCATAGTGAATCACATGTCTGCAAGGCTGCCAAGTCTTCAACACAAGCAGCTGTAATTCCACAATGAGCAGCAGCAAAAAGTAAAAGAAGCAGCCCTGAGGTAACTTGTAGTAAACCTAAGAAACCACCACATCCTTAAAACTGACTGCACGTGACGGGGCGTTCAAACACACTTAGGAAAACTCAACGCTGAACAAATAGACCTTCAGATATTCCCAAAAACTGAAAAAGTACAAGAGAAACTAAACGAGGATCAACATCAGAACTGGCAACCCAGCAGAAATATCACGAAGGGGAGGAGGGGAGGAGCTGAGAACAGACGTTTTTTTTTCCACATGAACAGGGTTAGCTGTAGCTTTAAAATACTCTGTTTTATTTTGGATGTTGTTTTTTTTATATTTAGTTTCGATTTGAATGTTTTTAGTTTTTAGAGGCCGTTTCATACACATTTCAGGACTTTGTGGTTATTTCTTAAGTATTAACCAGTAATATGAAACATTTTATATCTAAAAAACGTCAGGAAACACTGATTAACAGACCTTTCAATCTGTCTGCGTTAAAATTCGGGTGGTTCCGGCTCCTTCCGTCAGGCTGCCTCAGCTGCTTCAGCAGCAGCTCGTTCATATTCATTGTTCGAATTTGCTGGACTCTGATTGGTTAACAAACTAGCCTATCAGAGCAAGGTATACTGTTTCCTGCCCCGTTGCGGATGGCAACATCAGACGTTGTGTCTTCCTGTTTGTTACATCTTATACTAACAGCTTTTAGCCAGCAGCATGCTAGGTGTGGTTTCAACTGCGGGAGCTGATGAATACTAACAAACAAAGGAGTTGAGACGAAACAAGTACCGGTCGTTCGAACTCGGGAGGACTCGGGTGTTATCGCCACCTGCGTAGTTTGAGAGATTAAAACTGAAAGAGAAGTTGTTGTAGTTTTCACACCCACTATGAAGGTAAGAACACCTGTAGAGCTAAAATATTCAAAAGAAACCTCAGAAAAACCTGTTTTTAATGGAAGGGCCTCTTTAAGAGAGAAGAAGTCACTTCCACATTGTTTCATATTTGAGGGTAAATCTTTGGTATCGCTGTTTATTTTTATTTCTCTCTGAGCCATGAGTTAGTCGATCCTCAGGTTTGATGTCTCACTATTAAAACATGCATCCCAGTTGTATGAGGAGTTCATACCTGTGTGTTTTTATCTCTGGTTTCACGCCACAGTTAGCAGACAAACAACAAGCTCCGAATTATCGGGTGTTTGTGGCGCTGAATCACAGTCTGAACTGCAGCTTTCTGGGAGGATTTATGTGAGTGATCAAAGTGCCACCAGTGTGGAGATTTATGCTCTGGTTTGTGAAACTAGTTTGAAGCAGCGTACATTAGTTTGTTTTTTCTCAGAATTTCTGTGGAGATGTGAAGATATTCACACATTAGCACCTTTCATGTAGCTCCAAACCACAGCTGTTTGAGCTTCTGTGTTTTGAAGGTTAGACTCCAGTGCAAAGATAAAAGCCTTACATCTGCATCATCAGGGTGTTTGGAGCAGAGAAATATAGATTTCTGTTGCACTCTGATGCACAGGGATCATTGAGCATGTGTGGACAGGTTTTAGCTCCGTTGTGTAAGTGCAGGTTAGGAAAGCTCTTAAACACAGGCTCCTCTGTGGATTTTCTTCCAGGTGCTGCACGCAATAATTTCCCAAATCTTCATTTTGTAAATAAAAACTTTCAGGTTTACGACCTTGTTAAATATTAAGCAACTAAAACAAAATGGGATGAAATCACTGCTGGTACAACAGAAGAGTTGAGTTTGTTATAGTGGTTTTTTGACTCATCTGCAGCTTAAACATGTAACCTGTCAATGTTATACACTGAATAAAGACATATTTAGAACTTTGACACAGATATGGACTCTCTGACATGTCAGATCAGATCAAAATCAGCTTTATCTCTGGTGCTGTACGAGTCCTTCACCCTCTAGTTCTTCTTGTTTATTCATATTTCTCTTCCAGGGTTGTCTGTCATCAGGTTAGGCAACTTTAAGCCCCTCCCCCATGAGTCGATGTTGTGCTTCAGGCTACACAATCTCTGCTGTTGTTTCTGCTCTTAGTCATAACCCGAGGCACCAATTCTTCAGCTGTTGAAAACAAAACTGAAACTAGAATTTACGGACACAAAAACAGCTTTAAGGCAGTAAATGTATCTTCATGGGTCAAATAAACACTATAAAATACATGAAATACACCAGGTCCATTGGTTTATAACATTGTATGTAATCGTACATCAAATATTGTTACTCTATGTATCTGGAGGGGGTTTGTTATGTATTTCTACACATTGGCTGTTAGTGTTTGTATCTTTAGAGAGACATAACCAGCGAGGGATAAATTCCATGTGAGTTAAAGTTCTTGAGCGTTCTAACATATTTAAAGCTGATTTATTTTTTTGCTCCGTCTCCCTGAGCTGCGGTCGTATAAAGATGTTTTAAAAGCCACTTTCCTGAAGCACATCCAGTTCAGCTCCAGAGAGTCACTCTGATGGGTGAAGGAGCAAATCAGCCGTGCACTCACAAATATTTCTCAAGACGTGACGTGCCAAAACAGAAAGAATGGAACAGGGAGAGAAGAATGGACAGAAGCAGAAAGAAAGTTACGAATCTGACTCTTCTGCTCTCAACAAGCGTCAACTTGTGCTTATTTGCTTTTTAGGACTTTAGGAGATGATTCTTACTCAAAGCAAAAGAAGTTCCTGGTAATTTTAGCTTTAGCTTTAGCTTGTTGACTCAAAAACAACATTAAGAACTGAAGTGTCTCAGAAATGCAGGTCAGTAACATGTAGAGGACAAAATGAAGTTTGATTCCTTCTTTCTGCTTTTTACTTTGTGAAAACAGAAACTCAAACACATTAAACTCCTTTAGCTAATGAATGTTTGTCCCCAAGGGTCAGGAGGAAGGCAAGAGACAAAGGACAAGCCACACCCACACCCACACACACACACACACACCCACGCACACACACACACACACACACACACACACACACACACACACACACACACACACACACACACGGACCTGTCTGCATTGAACTCGCTCCACCAGCTGTTCATATTACTTTCATCTCACTAGTTTTTCCATCTGTTTTTCCTTTTATAAAAAAGTGGGAAGTATTTTTAGCACATTTCAGTCTTGATTATTAAATTCTGACAAGATCATTAAATTATCAGAACTCATTATAATGTATAAACAACATTTCTAGACTCTAAATTTGAAGCATTTATGACCTGATCGAATAGAGATAAATGAATCTCATGCACTAAGAGCTCTTCTGTCTCTGTAGGGGGTCTGTGAAGGGGTGGGATGGATTGTCCATGATTGAGAGCATATTGATAAGTGACTGTCTCTCACTGAATAAAATGTCTCCAGGTTCTTATTGATTATATTTTTCAGCCATCTTGATGATTTTAGTGAGCCTGCTAGCATCTCTGAAACTAATGCTGCTGCATCCACACCCACCCCAGCAAACGAGGTAGATGGTACCTCCCACCTAAACCTGATCAAATATCTAAAAAGGATCTAAGCATCATTTTTATCAAAGTGATGCAGATAATTTATAAAATAAAACAATGAGACTAATGCACGTAGCAGCAGTGAGTAAATGTTTCTGTTTTACTCTTGCGTTACACTCGCTGTGTCGTACAGGTGCTGCTGCATGTAAGAACAAAATACTGCAGCTAATTTCAACAAAAATAATTCACATCTTTTTCAACTATCTGACAAAACAAAGTCCCTGAGTGTCAGAGGAAACGCTTGCTGACAATAAGCAGCAGACACATGACGAGTCAGTTAAAATCACACGCTGAATGTGAGCGCGTCCGAGAGAAATTCACAGCAAGATGTTTAAAAGAAAAGAAAATCAGTTCTAGGTGACTCAAATATTTCCTGGTATTACCCGAAGGTGAGGTTGGTGCGTCATTCCTTCACAGTGCTGTGGGGTGGGGTGTGTGTGTGTGCACGTGGAGGGGTCGTGCACTTTTCATGGAGCTAGTACAGCCTGTACCAGTCTGTGATAAAGAGGGTGTTGCTCAGATGCAGAGAGGGAGTCAAGATGCAGGAGGTCAGATGTAAAGGCTGAAGGTGTTTCTGTTTAAACACTGACTTTCCATGAATGTGTCAGAATGTGTCTTTGTGTGTGAGTCCAGATAAAACTGCACATCTTAAATATGTAGCTGACATGAAGCTGACATGCAGCTGACATGTAGCTGACATGTAGCTGACATGTAGCTGACATGAAGCTGACATGTAGCTGACATGAAGCTGACATGTAGCTGACATGTAGCTGACATGTAGCTGACATGTAGCTGACATGTAGCAGACATGTAGCTGACATGAAGCAGACATGTAGCTGTTATGAAGCTGACATGTAGCTGACATGTAGCTGACATGTAGCAGACATGTAACTGACATGAAGCAGACATGTAGCTGACATGTAGCTGACATGAAGCTGACATGTAGCTGACATGTAGCAGACATGTAGCTGACATGTAGCAGACATGTAGCTGACATGTAGCAGACATGTAGCTGACATGAAGCAGACATGTAGCTGACATGTAGCTGACATGAAGCTGACATGTAGCTGACATGTAGCAGACATGTAGCTGACATGTAGCAGACATGTAGCTGACATGTAGCTGACATGTAGCAGACATGTAGCTGACATGTAGCTGACATGTAGCTGACATGTAGCTGACATGTAGCTGACATGTAGCTGACATGTAGCTGACATGTAGCAGACATGTAGCAGACATGAAGCTGACATGTAGCTGACATGTAGCTGCCATGTAGCTGACATGTAGCAGACATGTAGCTGGCATGTAGCTGACATGTAGCTGACATGTAGCAGACATGTAGCTGACATGTAGCTGACATGTAGCAGACATGAAGCTGACATGTAGCTGACATGTAGCTGACATGTAGCTGACATGTAGCAGACATGTAGCTGGCATGTAGCTGACATGTAGCTGACATGTAGCAGACATGTAGCTGACATGAAGCTGACATGTAGCTGACATGTAGCTGACATGTAGCAGACATGTAGCTGACATGTAGCAGACATGTAGCAGACATGAAGCTGACATGTAGCTGACATGTAGCTGACATGTAGCTGACATGTAGCAGACATGTAGCTGGCATGTAGCTGACATGTAACTGACATGTAGCTGACATGTAGCAGACATGTAGCTGACATGAAGCTGACATGTAGTTGACATGTAGCTGACATGTAGCTGACATGTAACTGACATGTAGCTGACATGTAGCTGACATGTAGCTGACATGTAGCAGACATGTAGCTGACATGTAGCAGACATGTAGCTGACATGTAGCTGACATGTAGCAGACATGTAGCTGTTATGAAGCTGACATGTAGCTGACATGTAGCTGACATGTAGCAGACATGTAGCTGACATGTAGCTGACATGTAGCAGACATGTAGCTGACATGTAGCTGACATGTAACTGACATGTAGCTGACATGTAGCAGACATGTAGCTGACATGAAGCTGACATGTAGCTGACATGTAGCTGACATGTAGCAGACATGTAGCTGACATGTAGCAGACATGTAGCAGACATGAAGCAGACATGTAGCTGACATGTAGCTGACATGTAACTGACATGTAGCTGACATGTAGCAGACATGTAGCTGACATGAAGCTGACATGTAGCTGACATGTAGCTGACATGTAGCTGACATGTAGCTGACATGTAGCAGACATGTAGCTGGCATGTAGCTGACATGTAACTGACATGTAGCTGACATGTAGCAGACATGTAGCTGACATGAAGCTGACATGTAGCTGACATGTAGCTGACATGTAGCAGACATGTAACTGACATGAAGCAGACATGTAGCTGACATGTAACTGACATGTAGCTGACATGTAGCAGACATGTAGCTGGCATGTAGCTGACATGTAACTGACATGTAGCTGACATGTAGCTGACATGTAGCTGACATGTAGCAGACATGTAGCTGACATGTAGCTGACATGTAGCAGACATGTAGCAGACATGTAGCTGACATGTAGCAGACATGTAGCTGACATGTAGCTGACATGTAGCAGACATGTAGCTGGCATGTAGCTGACATGTAGCTGACATGTAGCAGACATGTAGCTGACATGTAGCAGACATGTAGCAGACATGAAGCTGACATGTAGCTGACATGTAGCAGACATGTAGCTGACATGTGCTGACATGAAGCAGACATGTAGCTGACATGTAGCAGACATGTAGCTGACATGTAGCTGATATGTAGCTGACATGTAGCTGACATGTAGCAGACATGTAGCTGGCATGTAGCTGACATGTAGCTGACATGTAGCAGACATGTAGCTGACATGAAGCAGACATGTAGCAGACATGTAGCGGACATGTAGCAGACATGTAGCTGACATGTAGCAGACATGTAGCTGACATGAAGCTGACATGTAGCTGACATGTAGCAGACATGTAGCTGACATGTAGCAGACATGTAGCTGACATGTAGCTGACATGTAGCAGACATGTAGCTGACATGTAGCTGACATGTAGCTGACATGTAGCAGACATGTAGCTGGCATGTAGCTGACATGTAGCTGACATGTAGCAGACATGTAGCTGACATGAAGCTGACATGTAGCTGACATGTAGCTGACATGTAGCAGACATGTAGCTGACATGAAGCTGACATGTAGCTGACATGTAGCTGACATGTAGCAGACATGTAGCTGACATGAAGCAGACATGTAGCAGACATGTAGCTGACATGAAGCTGACATGTAGCTGACATGTAGCTGACATGTAGCAGACATGTAGCTGACATGTAGCTGACATGTAGCAGACATGTAGCTGACATGTAGCAGACATGTAGCAGACATGTAGCTGGCATGTAGCTGACATGTAACTGACATGTAGCTGACATGTAGCAGACATGTAGCTGACATGTAGCTGATATGTAGCTGACATGTAGCTGACATGTAGCTGACATGTAGCTGACATGTAGCAGACATGTAGCTGGCATGTAGCTGACATGTAGCTGACATGTAGCAGACATGTAGCTGACATGAAGCAGACATGTAGCTGTCATGAAGCTGACATGTAGCTGACATGTAGCAGACATGTAGCTGGCATGTAGCTGACATGTAGCTGACATGTAGCTGACATGTAGCTGACATGAAGCTGACATGTAGCTGACATGAAGCAGACATGTAGCTGTCATGTAGCTGACATGTAGCTGACATGTAGCTGACATGTAGCAGACATGTAACTGACATGAAGCAGACATGTAGCTGACATGTAGCTGACATGAAGCTGACATGTAGCTGACATGTAGCAGACATGTAGCTGACATGAAGCAGACATGTAGCTGTTATGAAGCTGACATGTAGCTGACATGTAGCTGACATGTAGCAGACATGTAACTGACATGAAGCAGACATGTAGCTGACATGTAACTTACATGTAGCTGACATGTAGCAGACATGTAGCTGACATGTAGCGGACATGTAGCTGTCATGAAGCTGACATGTAGCTGACATGTAGCTGACATGTAGCTGACATGTAGCTGACATGTAGCAGACATGTAGCTGACATGTAGCTGACATGTAGCTGACATGTAGCAGACATGTAGCTGGCATGTAGCTGACATGTAGCTGACATGTAGCAGACATGTAGCTGACATGTAGCTGACATGAAGCTGACATGTAGCTGACATGTAGCTGACATGTATCTGACATGTAACTGACATGTAGCTGACGTGTAGCTGACATGTAGCAGACATGTAGCTGGCATGTAGCTGACATGTAGCTGACATGTAGCAGACATGTAGCTGACATGTAGCTGACATGTAGCTGACATGTAGCTGACATGTAGCAGACATGTAGCTGACATGTAGCTGACATGTAGCTGACATGTAGCTGACATGTAGCTGACATGTAGCTGACATGTAGCAGACATGTAGCTGACATGAAGCTGACATGTAGCTGACATGTAGCTGACATGTAGCAGACATGTAGCTGACATGAAGCAGACATGTAGCTGTTATGAAGCTGACATGTAGCTGACATGTAGCTGACATGTAGCAGACATGTAACTGACATGAAGCAGACATGTAGCTGACATGTAGCTGACATGTAGCTGACATGTAGCTGACATGTAGCAGACATGTAGCTGACATGTAGCAGACATGTAGCTGACATGTAGCTGACATGTAGCTGACATGTAGCTGACATGTAGCTGACATGTAGCAGACATGTAGCTGGCATGTAGCTGACATGTAGCTGACATGTAGCAGACATGTAGCTGACATGAAGCTGACATGTAGCTGACATGTAGCTGACATGTAGCTGACATGTAGCTGACATGTAGCAGACATGTAGCTGACATGTAGCAGACATGTAGCAGACATGTAGCTGACATGTAGCTGACATGTAGCTGACATGTAGCTGACATGTAGCTGTCATGAAGCTGACATGTAGCTGACATGTAGCTGACATGTAGCAGACATGTAGCTGACATGAAGCTGACATGTAGCTGACATGTAGCTGACATGTAGCAGACATGTAGCTGACATGTAGCAGACATGTAGCAGACATGAAGCTGACATGTAGCAGACATGTAGCTGACATGTAGCTGACATGTATCTGACATGTAGCTGACATGTAGCAGACATGTAGCTGGCATGTAGCTGACATGTAGCTGACATGTAGCTGACATGTAGCTGACATGTAGCTGACATGTAGCAGACATGTAGCTGACATGTAGCAGACATGTAGCAGACATGAAGCTGACATGTAGCTGACATGTAGCTGACATGTAGCTGACATGTAGCAGACATGTAGCTGACATGTAGCTGACATGTAGCTGACATGTAGCAGACATGTAGCTGACATGTAGCAGACATGTAGCAGACATGAAGCTGACATGTAGCTGACATGTAGCAGACATGTAGCTGACATGTAGCTGAACTGTAGCAGACATGTAGCTGACATGTAGCAGACATGTAGCAGACATGAAGCTGACATGTAGCAGACATGTAGCTGACATGTAGCTGACATGTAGCAGACATGTAGCTGACATGTAGTTGACATGTAGCAGACAGGTAGCTGACATGTAGCAGACATGTAGCTGACATGTAGCTGATATGTAGCTGACATGTAGCGGACATGTAGCTGACATGTAGCTGACATGTAGCAGACATGTAGCTGACATGTAGTTGACATGTAGCAGACATGTAGCAGACATGTAGCAGACATGTAGCTGACATGTAGCTGATATGTAGCTGACATTTAGCTGACATGTAGCAGACATGTGTGTCTTCTGTGATGTCAAGATGATGGATGAGAACTTTCTATCTGATTAATGTTGGAGTAAATATATAAAACCTGATCTACTCATCCATCCATCCATCCATCCATCCATCCATCCATCCATCCATCCATCCATCCGAAAGACTCTGCTGTGAGATATAACCTTTCCGGGTCTGTCTGACTCTGTTCTCCCAGTGGAACATTTCTGAAACACTTCCCTTGGAAGGAGTCCAGAGGACATCCTTACCAGATCCTTAAACTACTTCAGCTGGCTCTTTTTGATGCAAAGAAGCATCAACTCCACTCTGAGCTCATCTTGATTAACTCAACCCCTCACCCCGAGGGTGAGTCCACTTTCCTCTGCATTGGAAGATATTTGCAGTCTCATCATTTGGTTCGTTGGGATGTAGAACGATTGTTAAAATGATAGTTTTGTTTTTTATCACAACATTCATGACCATGACAGACTGGTACAGTTTCTGCATCACCACAGGGGTCACTTCTCCAACTGGAGTAGTGACTCATTAGATGCTGATTTTAATCCCATCTGTTTCACACTCTGCCAGGACTCCTTCTTTAGTTTCTATACCTCTGATACCTCTGCTGTGCATTAGTAATGGTGCCACATGCTGCATTTAAGGACACCCCAATGCTCAAACACCATGTTTGTTTAAAATACCACCTGAGTTCATATCAGGCAGTCCATTCCTGTCCCTCCCAACGATTCCCTTCCAGATCACACTGTCACTGTCTGAGCATTGAAAAACATAGATGACCTGCTTCCCAGTGCTCCACCCACTGACAGAAGATCTCTCTTTACTGCTGTAACCTTTTGGTGTAAGTGAATTGCAACCTCAAGGATCTTTTATACTGATGGTTCAGTTACGATGCACCTTCTGCAGCTCTCTCATTAAACTGTAGGGTACTGATACAAAAAAAAATACTGCTACAAAGTAAGATGTGCAGAAGAAGAAGAGTATATTAATCATCCAACAATGTAACTGCAAAGTTTCTGGTTATTGGTTTTAATTTGAAGCATCTTTTAAAGTTCATGTAACATCAGCGATGACTGTACCTTCTTCATTTTTGCTTAGTCATGAACGTACATGCCTGTAGAACATTTGCTTGCTAACCGTGTGTCAGTTCCTGCAGCGTGGACAGAAAGAAGAACATTTTCCAATGGTCACAACCCAAAGCAAAAAAACTGGGTTCCCTAAACTTGGATGAAATCTTTCAGATGTTCTAATATGTAGGAAATATACTGTCAACAAATAAATTTGGCTTCTGTGGCATTAAAAAATGTCATTGGCTCCACTGATCTGTCTTTTTAGTGACAACGTGTCAATTTCTACAGGATATTAATTGTTTTTATTTCTTTGTCCTCCTGTAGAACGTCTTGGCCAAGGCACTGTATGACAATGTGGCAGAGTCTCCAGATGAGCTTTCCTTTCGCAAGGGGGACATCATGACAGTACTGGAGCGTGACACACAGGGTTTGGATGGTTGGTGGCTCTGCTCACTCCATGGCCGCCAAGGCATTGTCCCAGGGAATCGTCTCAAGATCCTTGTGGGCATGTATGACAGTAAGCAGCAACAACAGTCTTCACCAGATGCTGCTGTTTCCTGTCCCACCTCTCAGGTGCAGCGACCCCTCCCTCCTCACAGCACCTATGCCAAACCAACCCCCACCGTCTCTGTGCCCTCTCCAGGGTTTGCCATTAAGTCCCTTCCCTCAGTTCAATACACATCCATGCACCCAGCTTACTCCACGCCTAATGCTGCACAACCCAGTCCTGACTCTGTTTACATGATGCCGCCCTCCCATGGTCCTAAACTGAGCTCCCAAAGTCTATATCAGGTTCCCTCTGGTCCAAGTGGATCGTCTGCACAAGCACAGCCAGGACCACCTGCCAAAGCCCCAATTCTTGGTCACAGACAGTTGAAGCTGCCTGGGCAGGATATCTACCAGGTGCCTCCCTCTGTAGGTCCCGGGCCAGGCCAGGCAGTAGCTTCAGGTGGCGGTACATCAGCTGGCCAGGATGTGTACCAGGTTCCTCCATCACTGGATAAAAGGAACTGGGAGAGCAGCAACAAGCCTCTTGGCAAGGTAAGACAACAGAAGGAAAGAAAAGGCAAAGGAGGTATGAAGTAGATTAAGCAAACGTTGGTGTGCTACTAAATAAATGTTTTTAGAAGCATCATATCAAATACGTACACACACATCATAACACTGTCTCTCATGTGTTTTTAATGACAAACTTAAGCTTAGTTTTTGTTGTGTGAGATATCGTTACCTGAGTGATGTCCCATGATGTCGGCCCTTTTTAACTCTTCTGGAAGGTTTTCCACAAGCTTTAGGGTGTTTATGAGAATTTGTGACCTTTTCTTCCAGAAGCACATTTGTGAGGTCAGACATCGATGTTGGCTGAGAAGAGTCTCATTCTGATTCATCTCAAAGGTGTGATATAAGGTTACGTTCAGAGCTGAATCCTGTAACTAAGCCCACATCATAATCCTCCCTCCACCAAACATGACACGATGCAGTCAGACAGCTACGGTTCTCCTTGGAACCACAAACCTAGACCATCAGGTTGCAAGGCAGTGTGACTTCACGTCTCCACGGCTCTATAAAATTTGGAGTTTTGTTAATTTGCTGCTCTGGAGTCTGTTTCCACGATACCAGGGAGAGAAGACATCAGCTGATTCTTCCCGTCAATCTGGGAAAATTTAAAGGGATTTTTAGTTGAAGTCCATGATGTTGCATAGAGAAAAAAAGAGTTAAGACAGTTGCCAATCTTCCCAGGAGTGGATGTTCCTGCAAATTCACCCAGAGATCAGAGCAGTTGTCTGAAAAAACAAAACAATACATGAAAGAGCTCCAACACAGACCCGGCGGTTCCAAAGGTTCAAGTAACGATTAGACAAAAAAAACAACATGGCCGCTCAGCTCAGGTTGTAATGCTTCTTCTGAACAAACCATCAAACCACTGGCACAGTGTCCTTCAGACAGATGAGAGCAAAGTAGAGATGTTTACCCATAATGCACTGCATCATATATGGGAGAAATAATAATGATTGATACTTTATTGATCTCCTTGGGAAACCATTTCTCAGTATTTAACCAATCACTGAGGAGCAGTCATCTTTACAGCAGTTGATCTACAACAGAATGACTGAAGGAGACCAGAATCAAGGTGCTGCAATGGTCCAGTCAGAGTCTAGACCTGAACCTGAGTGAGAAGCTAGTTGGACCTTCAGAGAACCGAAGCAACACTGAAGAATGAGACAAAAATAACCCCACTGTGAAGTGAGATAAGGTCATACAGACAATAAATGCTTGAAGTTACTGCTGCTAAAGGAGGTCTGAGAAGCTGCTGAACTACAGGGTAGACACGCAGTTTTTAACACTGAGCCTTTTGGTTTTGTTTTGTTTAATAACTTGTAACAATGAGGCAGTCGTTTTTTGTTTTTTTTTGACACTTGAGGTGAGATCAAAAGAGTTTTAGATCCTGGTAAAGGTCATATCTTTTTTATTATCTATTTGTTAAGTGTTATTATGATAAGGCATCAGAGGCGGTCCTGACTGTGTTTATTATCATAGTTTACAGTTAATGTTGTGAAAGAGCACACTTGTTTAAAGTTCAACTCAAAAATAATAATAAGAATTTCAAGTTTAAATTTTAAACAATTAGTTTTCTTCAGATTACAACATTAAACATTTGTTTTTCCCTTTTCACTGTTTGGTATTCTTAGAGTGTGTTTTTAAAGAGGCCAATTCACACAAATTTCAGGACTTTGTAGTTATTCCTGAAGTATTAACCAGTAATATGAAACATTTTATATCTAAAAAACGTCAGGAAACACTGATTAACAGATCTTTCAATCTGTCTGCATCAACATTTGGGTGGTTCCGTCAGGCCTCGAGCAGCAGCTCGTTCATATTCATTATTCGAATGTGCTGGACTCTGATTGGCTAACAAACTAGCCTATGAGAGCAAGGGATACTGTTTCCTGCCCCACTGGGCATGGCAACAGCACACGTAGTCTCTTCCTGTTTGCTACGTCTTATGCTAACAGCTTTTAGCAGCAGCATGCTAGGTGTGGTTTCAACTACAGGATCTGATGAATACTAATGAACAAAAGATCACATCACAGACTCATCTGAATCCTTTAAATAGCTGATAAATTCAAAGTATAATAAATAAAACTTTATTTTTCCCACAAGGGAAATTATTTCTCTGTATTCAGCCCTGATGAGCAGTGGGCTGCGTCTTCCCTGAGAACACTTCGACATGTTGCCCTTTATCGACTCTTTGGCCACAGTAATGTTTCCACTGAATTAAAAATATCTTTATCAAAGTAAAACAGCTGATGAAAAATCCCCATTATAATGGTGATAAATGTGATTTAACAGAGACTAAATACAGGAGAGAGGAAACTTCCTAGTAGTCAGCTCCTTTGATCCTGCAGCTCTAAAATGAGTCAGTCCACTTGGATTCAGAACCCACATGTGAGCACGTCATGCTGAAGATGGAAAGTGTTTCTCTGTTACCAAACGCAGCGTGTCAGAACTGAAACAACTCAGATCCAAAGTCCTGGTCAGCTGTATCACATCCTACCTTCTTATTAGCGTCTCATCTACTCAGAATATTTAAATGTGTTTCAAAGAATCAATTTTATTTATAGGTGAAAACAGCTCCTCCCCTTAAATCCGTGCAAAACTGGTTTCAGGTGATGGATTTTTTTTCCTGTAGGGTTATTTATTTATTTAAGATACTGTGGGGCTTCCATACTCAGGTGATGGGTAATCAGCAGTGATTCCGTGTGATGAGATCTGTGATCTCCAAACTGGGATTGTGGATCCAACAGATTCTAGGTCCAGATTTCTGTCCAGAAGAGTTCAGTTCTGGGAACTACTAAGATCTTGTGTAGAATCATCAAGCTCACAGGTCTCTGAAAGAGGAATCGACCTTCTAAGAGGACCTGAGAACTTCCACATGGAAGAAGGAAGAGCACCGAGTTGGTTGAGTTCCACTCTTGGTCCATAATGAACAGACTTGGACTGAGAAAATTTTTGTTTATGGCCTCAACATGTTTTTTTTGTGTGTTAACAAGTATTTGAACAGATGTAGCCGATGCAGTGGCTGGCGAGTGTAAAAAGTAATAAGAGAAAATGTTCCCGTCCAGTTTGAAACAGCTGTTTTCATGTCAGGAGATTACGCAGCACCTTGGAGGCTGGCCCACTGATCAGCATCATACAGCACTCTGCATTCACCGTCTCCATGGTAACCTTCCACTTCACTGCCAACAAGCTGCACAAAAATGTTCAAGTTGATAACAGAAAGGGAAGCAGCTGACCTTCCAACACTTCCTGCTCACTTCCATCATCGTCTCATGGTTCAGCTCCGACGACAACGATCCAGGACACAGACGTCTCTGATCCAGTCCAGCCTGACTACAGAGCCAGAGACGCTGGCATGGAGACGGGCACAGCTTCAAAATAAGACTACAAAAGTCTCTAGCGTCCTGCAGCGTCTGTAAGGGCAGCTGTAAATATTCAATCTGGTTAATTTAAGTGAAGGACACTGGCAGTAAAAGAGCCGTGTCCGTCTTTTCCGTTGACCTGACTGGTTATTTATGATGCTGACCACCGGCCTTCTCTGCCGTCGTCCTATACAATCTTCTAAACACTGTTGGGGGCTTCAGTAACATCTGTTCTCATTCTGGAGTGAGGGTGCAGTTATTTGAAAGGTTGATTGTTGACCGTCTTTTTGATGCATTTGTATCGTCACATTGTTTTTCCTCAAACCACGTTCATGTTGTTTTTCTTCCTGAGCTCTTGGTTTTTTGGTTTGGTGTGTGTTTGCAGCCCCCTTCTGAACGTGAGTTTGGTTGTTGCGTTCTCAGCGTGAAGGTCATCAGCTGAACAACGACTTCTGCTTGACGTAATCACAAACACTGAACAATAGAAAACATCCTCGCTCGTGCCTCAGTGTGTCATAGAGTTCGTTCATATTTGCATGTGAATGAATTCTTTGTCACTGAATCCTCATAACTGTGTGTGAATGCAGTGATTGTTTATAGGTCAGACGAGCTGCTGCTTTTATGAGACCACTAATTTATTCTGGGAACAGGACTCAGGGGGTTCTCTGTGGTGGATATTTAGGTCAGTAAATCTTAAAGTATACAGACGTCCTCAGGCTTTGAGATATAAAGCTGTACTGGAACTGCTGAGAAGCAAAGCGTCTCCTGTATTCAGCGTCTCAACAATCAAAGTCAAGACAAGTCAGTCAAGCCTGAGTAAATTCAACAGAAGCCGGTTTACTTGTCATGAAGAGCTGAAGGGCTCCAGTGACGGCTGAGTGTTGTATTTACAAACAGCGCTGAACTTTCTGAAAGTCTTATCCTCACCGTGAAATCTGTGGAATCTTCTTTTACACTTGATGTAACGTTTGAATTGTTTTACAAGCAGAGAATAAACGTTCCTTTTTTAATAATGACAGAACGAGACATCAACTGTGTTCTTCATAAAACACAAGATCAGACAGTCTCAGCAAACAGGTGTGTGTGGACCGGTGTGTTTGAAGGTGTATAACAGGTGTGTGTGGGCAGGTGTGTTTGAAGGTGTGTATTAGGTGTGTGTGGGCAGGTGTGTAATAGGTGTGTGTGGGCAGGTGTGTAATAGGTGTGTGTGGGCAGGTGTGTAATAGGTGTGTAATAGGTGTGTGTGGGCAGGTGTGTAATAGGTGTGTGTGGGCAGGTGTGTTTGTAGGTGTGTAATATGTGTGTGTGGGCAGGTGTGTTTGTAGGTGTGTAATATGTGTGTGTGGGCAGGTGTGTTTGTAGGTGTGTGTGTGTGTGTGTGTAATAGGTGTGTGCGGGCCAGTGTGTTTGTAGGTGTAATAGGTGTGTGTTTTTTAGGTGTGTAATAGGTGTGTGTGGGCAGGTGTGTAATAGGTGTGTAATAGGTGTGTGTGGGCAGGTGTGTAATAGGTGTGTAATAGGTGTGTGTGGGCAGGTGTGTTTGTAGGTGTGTAATATGTGTGTGTGGGCAGGTGTGTTTGTAGGTGTGTAATAGGTGTGTAATAGGTGTGTGTGGGCAGGTGTGTAATAGGTGTGTAATAGGTGTGTGTGGGCAGGTGTGTTTGTAGGTGTGTGTGTGTGTGTAATAGGTGTGTGCGGGCCAGTGTGTTTGTAGGTGTAATAGGTGTGTAATAGGTGTGTGTGGGCAGGTGTGTAATAGGTGTGTAATAGGTGTGTGTGGGCAGGTGTGTAATAGGTGTGTGTGGGCAGGTGTGTAATAGGTGTGTAATAGGTGTGTGTGGGCAGGTGTGTTTGTAGGTGTGTAATATGTGTGTGTGGGCAGGTGTGTTTGTAGGTGTGTAATATGTGTGTGTGGGCAGGTGTGTTTGTAGGTGTGTGTGTGTGTGTAATAGGTGTGTGCGGTCGGTTTTTTTTGGCAGGTGTGTAATAGGGGTGTGTGGGCAGGTGTGTAATAGGTGTGTAATAGGTGTGTGTGGGCAGGTGTGTAATAGGTGTGTGTGGGCAGGTGTGTTTGTAGGTGTGTAATATGTGTGTGTGGGCAGGTGTGTTTGTAGGTGTGTAATAGGTGTGTAATAGGTGTGTGTGGGCAGGTGTGATTGTAGGTGTGTAATATGTGTGTGTGGGCAGGTGTGTTTGTAGGTGTGTGTGTGTGTGTAATAGGTGTGTGCGGGCCAGTGTGTTTGTAGGTGTAATAGGTGTGTGTTTTTTAGGTGTGTAATAGGTGTGTGTGGGCAGGTGTGTAATAGGTGTGTAATAGGTGTGTGTGGGCAGGTGTGTAATAGGTGTGTAATAGGTGTGTGTGGGCAGGTGTGTAATAGGTGTGTAATAGGTGTGTGTGGGCAGGTGTGTTTGTAGGTGTGTAATATGTGTGTGTGGGCAGGTGTGTTTGTAGGTGTGTGTGTGTGTGTAATGGGTGTGTGCGGGCCAGTGTGTTTGTAGGTGTAATAGGTGTGTGTTTTTTAGGTGTGTATTAGGTGTGTGTGGGCAGGTGTGTAATAGGTGTGTAATAGGTGTGTGTGGGCAGGTGTGTAATAGGTGTGTAATAGGTGTGTGTGGGCAGGTGTGTTTGTAGGTGTGTGTGTGTGTGTAATAGGTGTGTGCGGGCCAGTGTGTTTGTAGGTGTAATAGGTGTGTGTTTTTTAGGTGTGTAATAGGTGTGTGTGGGCAGGTGTGTAATAGGTGTGTAATAGGTGTGTGTGGGCAGGTGTGTAATAGGTGTGTAATAGGTGTGTGTGGGCAGGTGTGTTTGGTGTGTGTGGGCAGGTGTGTTTGTAGGTGTGTAATAGGTGTGTGTGGGGAGGTGTGTTTGTAGGTGTGTAATATGTGTGTGTGGGCAGGTGTGTTTGTAGGTGTGTGTGTGTGTGTGTGTAATAGGTGGTGCGGGCCAGTGTGTTTGTAGGTGTAATAGGTGTGTGTTTTTTAGGTGTGTAATAGGTGTGTGTGGGCAGGTGTGTTTGTAGGTGTGTAATAGGT
>SSNP01000078.1:719737-739225 GCA_006937955.1 Pachypanchax playfairii | reverse complement strand
AGTGTGTGTGTGTGTGTGTGTGTGTGTGTGGGTTTGTATTTCTGACCTCCTGGGGACCCGTTTCCTGACTTTTACTATCTTTCTGGGGTCCGAGGGTTCTTGTGGGGACCGAAGCCTGGTCCCCATGGGGGGGAATCCCCTTTTTAGGGTTAGGGGTTAGGTTTATAGGTATGGTGTGAATAGAGTTTTAGTTAGTCTTAGGGTTAGTTATAGATCAGTAATGGTTAAGGTTAGTAAAAGGGTTTGGGTTAGGTATAAATCTAGTTACTAAAATCAATGGAAGTCAATGGACGGTCCCCATAAGGATACCAAAACACACTTGTGTGTGTGTGTGTGTGCACATTTCCTGACTGAATAAGTAAAAACCTTATTCAGAACAGACACTCAGGTTTACATGAGGGTTTTCCTGTCTTTTTTTTAATGTAAACTTTAATTTTGTGTGACAAACGAGATCACAGTAACAGCTGTAACCACACTGAGTCGTTTACATCAGTCATCTGGCTCGTGAGCTTGTTGTTGACGAGCCACAGGGGGTATCGCAGACAGATCCTACTCATGTTAATCAAGTGTGTGAATTATAAATGAGATTTGATGCTGTTGGTGAAGCATTGTTGGCTCTTTTTCATGGGTTTCTTTTCCTCCCTGTGTAGGTGTATGACACTCCTCCCATGGTGGTAAAAGGGCCGAGTGGTGGTCAGGACATCTACGACACGCCAGCGAGCTCAGACAAGAACCCACAGCAAACCGTAAGGAACTTATTGTGTAGTAAAAACTTCTTTTTACAGTGTCTTTATACTTCAGATCAGGAGATATACTGTGTGTGTGCATGCAACAGTAAATACTGGTCCTAATGAATCTGTGAGCCTTTTATAAACATTATTAAACAGTTATATTTCATTAACTATACCATGTAATAAAGATTTGCTTTATGTTAACTAGGAGCCCGTTTGTCTTATAACTGTTTAATTAATAAAACACTCTGTAAAGGAAGTTATGTATTTGCCAGCGTTAGTTTATCTGGTAACAAATAACTTAAAAAGTTCAAGATAGATTTTGATGAAGTTTTCAGGAAAGATCAGACATGGTCCAGAGAAGAAGTGAGTAGATTTTGGACGGGATCTGGATCACAATCTGGGTCCAGGAATGTTTTTAAAGGATTCTTCATCATTGTAAGATTGAGCTGTTTTTAATTTATCTGCATGTAACTCCACAATAACTGATCCAGATGTTTGTTAACAAAATACAGAGTGAGTTCTAAACAGGTTCTACATGATACCAGGGACTGATCTGGATCAAAGACTGATCTGGATCAAGGACTGATCTGGATCAAAGACTGATCTGAATCAAGGATTGATCTGGATCAAGGACTGATCTGGATCAAAGATTGATCTGGATCAAAGATTGATCTGGATCAAAGATTGATCTGGATCAAGTACTGATCTGGATCAAGGACTGATCTGGATCAAGTACTGATCTGGATCAAGGACTGATCTGGATCAAAGACTGATCTACATTGTTACAAAATTTTGGATACTATAAAAATATGGAACCTTCAGATTTTTTATCACTGCAAAAACAAATGATATTATAAACCTGCAACAAACACTAACTGATAGTCGAAATTCTGGAATCAGACGTGTGGAACAGATTTGATGTTCCTTCAAAAGTTCTGGAGCTCGATCCAGATGGAAACGACCAATAACTACTGAACTAATAATATTAGTGTCAATCTAGATGCTAAATATGTTTTTATGGTCAGTGAATCTGATAATGTTGAGTTTTGGTGTAATATGGAGGAATTGAGGAGTTTGATGGAGGTCTGAGCTCTACGAGTGATTTTCTAGTTTATAAACTGTCTCTTAAGTGTTAATAAATTCTTTTTAAGGACAATCTGACTGCTACAGTCTCATAGTCCTGGTGCATGGAGCTAAGGTTGATGTAATTAAATGTTTGCACACCTACGATCAGGGTTACATTTCTAAATTATTTTTTAAATGTTAACAAAAATAAGATGTACAATAAGTCTGAAAAAACATCACAGTCCTTCATTTCTTCAGGTGTATGACTTCCCTCCATCGGTGAGTAAAGACGTTCCTGATGTCCACCCAGTCAGAGAGGAGACATACGACGTTCCACCCCACTTCGCTAAACTCAAGCCTCAACTTCCTGTCGCCTCCAACCAGTTCCTGCACAACAACGTGGGTGAAGATGACGATGAGCCACCGATTCCAGAAGATGTTTATGATGTCCCACCCTCCATCCTGACTGACAAGCATTACCCAGGTGACAGGAACACCACCAGCCAAGTCCCCCAGGAGATCTATGACATCCCAGCAGTCCTGCGAGCCGGAGGTCTCCCCAGTCAAGATGTTTATGACTTCCCACGGGAACGGGATGATCGAGAAAGAGAGAGAGTGGATCAGTACATCTACGATGTCCCACCACAGGTAACAGTTCATAGATCTGCTTCTACACAGTCATTATGATCATATGGTTGTTTCCTCGTGAAGATAAATGAATAAATGATCATTTTCATGGTCTTAATGGTCGAAGTAACTGATGTGTTGCCTTCTGCTTACAGGTTGTCCGTGATCCTCAGTCAGCTGGTGAGGACCTGAACATGTCCTTTAAACGTCTGTCTGCTTCAAGCACTGGAAGCACACGGAGCAACCACTCCTCTTCATCATTAGACATGGTCCCTGTCCGTGACACCTCCTCAGTTCCAGCTTCTGGCTCTATTCAAGGGAAACCTCTCATCTTGGACCTGGATCAGGCCATGGAGCGTTTGTCTCGCCTTCAACAAGCTGTTGAGTCCAGCGTTTCCCTCATGATGTCGTTTATCACGGGCAATTGGAGGAGCCCCGCCCACCTGGAAGGGAACCTTCCTGCTATACATCAGGCTGCTGACAGAGTGCGCGCCACTGTTCGAGACTTCCTAGAATTTGCACGGAGCGCTGTTGCAAATGCCGCTCAGGCCACAGACCGCTCACTGCAGACCAAACTGGGCCGTCAGGTGGGAAAGATGGAGGAGGTCTTCCAGAGTTTGGTCCGGCACAGTCAGAGTTTAGACGGCATTTCATGGTCACATACCGCCCTGTCGTCTCCACCACCAGGAGGAGATGACTTAGATCGACTCATCTTGACAGCGAGAGGCATCCCTGATGACACCAAGCAGCTGGCCTCTTTCCTCCATGGTAACGCCTCTCTGCTTTTTAAAAGGACAACTCGGCAGCAGCAGCAGCAGCTGCCACTTCCTCCAATCCCAGGAGAAATTGGGTGTCACATGACAGGATCAGGAAGTGGAACCTACCAGGGAGGGGAGAGGGTGCACATTCAGTCTCGGCCCCTCCCATCTCCACCAAAGTTTACAGCTGCAGAGGAGCAGGAGGACGTGGACCGGCCGTACGAAGCCACAGAGGAAGGCTGGATGGAGGACTACGATTACGTCCATTTACAGGTATGGACAGGTAGACACACGGTCCCTCAGGGTTCAACCCACAGCAGCTGAGTGTTCACATGAAAAACTGACTGACTGCTCATCCCCTCCGATATCTGAGCAGAGCTTTCTCTTCGTCTGCAAGCAGTCGCAAAGTTCTTGCAAATAGATCAAATTCTGATCAAGTCTAAAGCAGAAATGAGTCGGGGTTTGTCGCAGGCGGGTCCTTGTCAGCGCCCTTCATCCCAGTTGAGGTTCTGTTTGAGTGACTCAGTCCACTGCTGGTTTCTCCAAGGAAATATTTTAGTTGTCACGTGTTTCAGTCATCCTGGTGCAGTGAGCACACTCTGCAGTCAAACAGTAAACAGACATGTTTTCCTTTTTCAAGTTGTATTTAAGTCACGACACTTTGAAGTGAAATATCAGCTAAAGACATAAAAATAAAGTTCTTAATTATATTACTTTAAACCCAGAAACACAGATATTGTTTAAATATGATATTCTTTGTTACTGATGGGAGACAGAGGAGACAGACTGTGTGTGTGTGTGCATGTGTGTGTGTGTCAGCAGGGTAACAGTTTTTGTGTTGATTTCTAGGGCAAAGAAGAGTTTGAGAAAAACCAAAGAGAACTGCTGGAGAAAGGCAACATCATCAGACACAACAAAACACACCTGGAGCAGCAGCAGGTAACTGTGTGTGTCTTGTTTGAAAAACAACTATGTTATTTAAAATAGCATCAGAATGAATAAAGTTTTAGAGCCATTTGAAGCTCGTCAGTCAGAGTTGAAAGGTCATACAGGAAGTGACGCTTCAGCAGCAGCATGAGATGGAAATGTCACTCAGCTGTGACTGTTTAACTTCAAATATCCTCCTGAAAAAGATCAAGTCTTTAACTGATTCTCAAAGTGTAATTTGTTAAACTGAAAAGCCCAAATACCAGTTAGAGGGTAACATTATTCTTATTGATGAAAATGTGATGGGCTGGTGGTGCTTTATGAAGCTCAGAGGGTTGTTTTTCAAAGCGTCACGCTTTCAGTTGGAGAACAGTGACACCTGGTGGCCAACTGAGGCACATCAACCACTGGAGCACCGATTGGTTCAATCCCACGTCTGCAGTGAGAGTCCTTCTGATGAGCTTATTCTTTTATAATAATTACACATTGATTCACACCTAAAACACTTCAGATAAAACCAAATAACATGTATAAATAACAGAGTATGAAGGGTAAAATCCTGATTCAGGTTTATTTAGAAAGGTTTTTTTCCAACTGGACTAAAATTCTTTACAGTTAAATTTGTAAGATGGTTTTACTCTGAAGAAACCAGAAACATCTTGATATTGTTTTAGTACTTTAAAAGAAAACCAAGTTCAGCATCAGCTCCCTCTCTGATTGGCTCAGAAAGACCCAAAGGAAGGTTTTGGAGTGTCCTGATCAAAGTCTGAACCTGAGCAGAATGTTCATGATGGAAAACCCTCCAACATGTCTGAAATAAAACAATTCTGTAAAGAAGAGTTGGACAACAGACGAGAAAGACTCATGAACAGCAAGTTAGGTTTAGATGTTTTTTTATTTTTGCATTTTCTTTTCAGTTTGTCTGACATTAAAATTTGTTTGATCTGAAACATTTAAGTGACAAAAACAGAAGAAATCTGTGAGGGAACAAATACTTTTTCACAGCTCTGTATTTTCATTGATCTTTTCCTTTGAAAGGAGGGATGAGCGTTCCACCTCCACTGTTCAAAGATATAATAATTTTGTTATAATAAAGTTTTTTTAAAGTTTGCAGATCCTCCTGATTTATTCTTTATTTAAATTTTTGAACTAATGTTATGTGTATAAGTAATTATTAATAAATGATTCCTCTCTTTTTTTTTAGATTAAACAGTTTGAACGGCTGGAGCAGGAAGTCAGCCGGCCAATCAACAACGACATGACAGGCTGGGTCCCGCCTCCACACCATCATCTGGCCAACCAGTCACACAAGAACAGCTCCGGGGCCCCCTCATCCTCCAAGCTGTGTCCTGGGGACCGCCAACTCCTTCTGTTCTACCAGGAGCAATGTGAACAGAACATCACCACGGTAACCAACGCCATTGATGCCTTCTTCACCGCTGTCAACTCCAACCAGCCACCAAAGATTTTTGTGGCTCACAGCAAGTTTGTCATCCTGAGTGCGCACAAGCTGGTGTTTATAGGTGACACGTTATCCCGGCAGGCCAAGTGTCCCGAGGTGAGGGCCCGGGTGGCTCAGAGCAGCAACACCCTGTGCGAGAAACTCAAAGACATTGTAATCAGCACGAAGACGGCAGCACTGCAGTATCCCTCCCCCGGAGCAGCCAGGGAGATGACGGAGAGGGTGAGGGAGCTGGCAGGGTGCACGCAGCATTTCAGAATGGTGCTGGGACAACTACTACTGATGTAGGCAGCCGGGTGGGGGGTGGCGGGACAGGAACCAAACAGACACTCAAACTGTGTCCCTGTGGTGGGGGATGGAGAACGGAGCGTGGAACTAGTTTTCTCTTCTGCAGTGTGAAGACATGGAGACAGCAAGACTTTCTGTCTCTCATCCTCTGACATGTAGCATGAAGATCTGAGATCCCTGGAGGTCTGGAACACCTTCAGGGACTGAGGACATCTAGCTTCTACTTCATTGGGATTGTTCCCCTGGTGTCCCTCCCTGCTGGGCTGGGCCAATGGCTGTAAAGTAATCATTGTAAATATTTAACTTACCTGTTTAGTAAGATAAACAGAAAAAACAGATGAAATCACTTCCACTATATAAATAAAACTAAATGTTTTTTTTTTGAGAAAGAAAATATGAAAACCTAAATGTAGTTTTTGGACAGTATCAATAATAATAATTATTGCTATATCCTATAATTATGTATCCTTCTTGTTATGGTTGTTGTTGTAAATTTGAACTCCTCTTTTTTCTTGACCAGCATCTTCAGAGACCACCAGGTGACCTGATGTTGTCTTAGTGTCAACTGCAGTGATTCACATACCCCCCCCCCACCTGTGGCTTCAAAAGTCCTCATATCAGTTTTACTGCAGGGACAGTTAAAAGTTAGATCACTGCTCTCAGATGTTTTTTTAACTGTATCTCTGTTGTTTTGTAAGAGGCATGTATTCGGGAAAAGTATAAAAGTTAAATACATCAAAAAGCAATTAAAATGCATTTTGTTTTTATCTGAAATGGTGTTTGTCTGTTTGTTTATGATTAAAGCAGCATTCCATATGACTAAAGACCTAAAACTGTGGATGAAGCGAAAGTGACTGTTTACAGTCAGAAAGGATGTTAGATTTACATCTTTATAAGCCTTTTAGAGGCTGGACGGAGTCGCTTGTGCATATCGTGCATATCGTGCACCTCATGCACGTCGTGCAGTCAGACACAAACACCAAATACTCTACATCAAACTATTACGTTGGACTTTGAAATGTGAGCTGCTGAAGTTCTTGTGATGTTCTGAGCATGAAGTAGTTCTAGTTGAGTTGTTCCATTGAGAAATTTAGACCCCAGTGAGTCGAGGCAGAACTCATCCTGGTTCTGGTTCTGCTGGAGGTTCCTCCTGTTAAAAGGGAGACGTTCCATTCCACTGTCTCCAGTCCCAGCTGCTCAGGATGGAGCTGGTTTCTTTAAATACATTATTGTACTTACTTAAAGGGACTTAAGGCAAGATTTGTGAAAAACTACACATGCATTTCCAGTTTATTCAATGCTAATGGGTCATGAAGCATTAAAAACCCAAAATAACAAGGCCATCCGCATATATGTCTGTTGCCTTGGAAACACTGTGTGCTACATAATGCGCTGCAGTTCGACGTCCGAATTTCCCGCGCAGTTTTAGGGATGTGACGTAAATTGACGCTGCATGCGCGTTGCCGACAGCTCTTGAACAGGAAGTACATGGCCGCCGTGGACTTGGATTCAAACACTGAAGGTATACTTATGGATGTTTCTGCAGCCAGCAAACGACCTGCATCCACTCTCACCCCCCAAAAAAGTGGCCCCACGAAGAAAAAAAAGACTTTATCAGCGGCATCTCGTGAGTCTAAAAAAAAATATGACCGAAGCCGGGCAGGCACCCGCATAAATATTGGATATGCGTTCGGTTCACGAGGGAACTTCAGCTGCATTTGGGAGTGAAAACGGATGCTGACATGGCTCATTTCCTTGTGACCAGGTGAGAAAACATTATAGGTCGTGTTTAGAGCCTGATACAGTATGAAAATGATGAGATCAAATCAAATAACAGAGTGGAGAGACCTGACGTGAAGTATGTTAGCCTCCCCGGTGCAGTGCTGTGAAGACGAACAGTCTGTAAAGTGTCTGTGCGCGCTCCCGTGCCGGCTTGGCTGGTGGCTGCAGTTAGCCACAGCGCCTGTCGCGGCAGCACTGAGTCAGATTTTGTAAAGCTGCCTTAAGTTCCTTTAATTACTTTGTCATTTTGCTTAGTATTACAGAATACACAGCAAAAACAAAATATTGTTCCTCACTTGCTTCTGAAAATAAAATAAATGAGTGGAATAATGAAAACAGATTAAAATAATAGGAATAATCGTAGGAATAATAATAGTAGTAAGAATAAAATGTATTTGGGTATAACAGTTAAACTTTCAATCTGAACGGTTGATGGACTTGGTATATATGCTGCAATATGCCTCAATACGACTTATGAATTGGTGCTTTATAAAGCAAAAGTAGAAAAAAGACAAAATATCATCCATCCATCAGTGTTGGTTCTGCAGGTGTTTTCTAATGGTGTAACATTTATTGCCAAGAAATATGCAGCAACAAAGAAATAATCCCCCAAACACACACGTTTGGGACGTGTCCGGTAAACCTCCACAGGGAGGCCACCAGGAAGCATCGGTACCAGATGTCTGAACCACCTCAGCTTATTCTTTTCAACGAGGAGGAGCAGCGGCTTTACTTTAAACTCCTCCAGATAACGGAGCTCCTCACCTGATCTCCAAGTCTGAACCCTACAGCAGAAGATCATTTCAGCTGCTTGTATCCAGGATCTGGTTCTTTCAGTCAGGATCCAGATCTCATGACTAGGTGAGGGTCTGAATGTAGACAGACCGTAAATAAAGAGCCTTGTCTTTCAGTTCAGCTCCTTCTTCACGACAGACTGAAGCAGCGTCTTCATCACTGAGGATGAAGTTCTTATCCATCAGTCCATCTCCTCCATCCTGCATCACTCATGAAAATACTGAAACTGCCCCACTTGATGCTGTTAAACGTTCGAAACAGATGGAGGCTACAGAAATCCCTATTTTACTGGGTTATTCTAGCAATGTATGCTCTCAACTGCGAGTGAAGGAATGCAAAGTGTAGAATCAAGGTCATGAATTCTAAAATTCCCCATTTACTGAGACTGCAGGAATAGTAAGAAACATACACAGACACTCACTCTCTGCATTAAAGCGGGGATGAAGAGAATACAGTTTTAGAGACATATAGAACTCATTCCTTGTCTTAGGGTAATTGTTGAAAATTAAAATACAAATTTGGTCATTTTAAACACAGAAAATATATATTTGGCCATTAAAAACACAGGCCACCTTTGAGGATCCAGCTGGGTCCTTCAACAAAGGTTAGGTCAGAAGTCAACTCTTAAGGGTAGTGCTTGTCACTACCAACACAGATACCACTGACATGTCTCTAGGTCACTCCTACGTGGAGTTAGTCCACTTTCAAAGTGACTCATTTGCACCCTCGTGTGGTCAGAATGGGAATTGCAGTTCACTGACTGTCAGTGGGTAGAGCTGCTCACACTGAACAAGTGCATACCACTCCCACCTCTCTACGACACTCCTAGGCAGAGTAATTCAAGTTTGAAAATCCGGCTGGTGAGCTTTGTCTCCCTCCAATGGCTCAATTTGGTACTAAAACACATTTTCATTAATTACTCGGGAACCACAAGTCCTACCGTGGAGTTACACATATCCACACGTAGGTCTCATCAAGACGAACACAATCACACAAGTCACACAACCACTCTCACATTTTTACAACACTCCCATGGGAAGCTAGTCTACTACAAAGGTAACCTACTCCAAATGCTTTAAAATGGTTTGAAACATGCTCCTAACACATTTTCAGTCCACTTCCTGTATCTCTGCAACCGTAAGTCTGATCCACTCGGGGATTTTGCCGGTGCGTCCGGGGTCTCAGAAAACCCCTATGTCCACACTGGTCCCAGACCTCCAGCACCAACGGTGTAGGGGCAAATAGCTCTCTATCTTGTACGGTTCCCGAGTAATTCACGTTTTTTCCTAAAGGAGGCCTTCCAGTTTGAAAGTGAGGGTGGTTGACTTTGTCGCCCTCATGTGGCTCAATTTGGAACTGCACTTTCTCTCATTGACCTATAATGAGGGACATTTTGCTTTAGAAATCTGAAACCCTTAGTCCCACAGTGGTGTTACATACAATACATATCCACGTGTAGGTCTCATCAAAACGAACACAATGAGACCACTCTCACATTTTTAGGACACTCTCCCCGGAAGTTAGAAATGTTTATTCATTTTACGTTGACCTTCTCTATCTCCTGACCCCAAGGTCACAGCATGACAGCTCTTACATCCACTTGTAGCTTAGGTTGAGACCTACACGTAGACACCACCCACATGTCTCTAGGCCACTCCCACAGGAAACTACTGCGCTTCAAAGACAGAAGCAGGTTTTTCAAAGGTGTCAAACCCTTAACCAAGTCCCACACACGATACACACATATCCATGCGTAGCTTAGGTCCTGCCGGATATTTTGAGACCACCCACAAGTCTCTAGCACATTCCTAGCCAGAGCTATTGAACTTTAGTCACGAGCATGGTGGTTTTTATCCTATATCCTAACCCTAACCACTACCAGAACCATCTTGATCCACAGACCTGGCACCTAAACCCCAACCCCAGCCATGACCCTAGAGACCGCCCACAAGTCTCTAGCACGTTCCTAGTTGGAGTTATTCAACTTTAGTCATGAGCAAGTGGTTTTCATCCTAACCCCTAACCCTGTAAACATTTTTTTTAAACTCCATACACAGTAGTGTACACAATGAGGGTCTAAATGTATTCTGTGAATGTCTTATTTTAATTGTTGGTAATTTTTAACTTTAGGGGTTCTTTTTTCTTGCTTTGTTTATTCTTTATTTTGTATAAGAGTTTTATTTATATTTTGTTTTATCTTTTCCCATTCTTTTGATGTATAATTGGGAGGGTATTATGTTGATTTTGTTGATCATATTTTAGGTCATTGATTACTATAAAATGTCTTTTATAGTATCAAGAAGAGGAGAATTGCAGAAGAAACTCTGGTTACCTCATGTCATCTGTACAATCATGTCACAATGACCTAAAATTTTGTGCCCAGACTAGATTCGCAGCTCATAGCTTATCAGGCTCTCCAAGGTGTTCAGAGAGGGTCCTGATGACATCTAGAAATCTCTTTGTATAAGCAATATAAAGCAGCTCTGATCGGCCTTGAGCGTCAGAGCCTCATTCTTATGCCTTAACATTTAACCATCTGCTGTCAATCATTTATGAATAATAAACCTCTTTTATAAAATTCCATCACCGGATTCATTCGTAACATAATTTTGCTTTGGCAATAATAAACAAAGAAAAGACTTTATTGTTACTTGCTAAATAACACATAAACCTGGGAAATTAGGCAAAGATGTTTTTATTTTTTCAAAAACAAACAAGCTACGTCTACTTATCCTCTTGTATTTTGCGGAAGCCATACAAATTTCCCAAGCATAACAAAGTAGGCAACAAAACTGAAAACTTCCCTTTGCCTTGACACTGCAAGCATTTTAAAAAATATTTTATAATGAAAAACTATAACAAATATGATTCAAAATAAACTAAGGCCTGAATTTACCAACAAATTAAAACAAGCTGGGGAACAAGAAAAATTGGTAAAAAGGCCCTAAAATATTCCGGAAACATAAAACCCTTTGACAACCAAACTTTTAACAACAGTCAAACACAAAACATTAACATGAACTCTTTAAATGAAGAACAGGTGTGATTGATCAAAACACATTCTTTAACATCTGCATGTAACATCTGCCACCACTAGCTTTGTAGAACAGAAGGAAGAAGGTGACTCCGAGCATGCTCACAGCAATGTTAGTCAGGGACCTGGTTCTCCAGCTTTTCCGTGAACCAGGCTGTGGAAGCAGACAGCAATCTTTGGCCTCATTCATCTGAGGAAAGACAACAAACAAGGAATAACAACCAACTCCTTTTATAACATAAACATTTGAAAATGTATTAAAAATACTGCTCAATTTTTTTGGGCTTACTCTAAATAGAGACTTTGTAACTTGCAGTTTAGCAGTGAAACTATATTTCTTACTTAATTTTTTTACTGATTTGTCAATTCTCACATCAAGAAGTGAAGTGGAGTCACACGAGCCTATTCAGCCCCTCCGAAGCAGCTCGTTGTGACTTTGACTAAAATCAACATAAACAAGAGTGCACATAAGTGGTCCGGAGGTGCGCATGCACTGTCAAAATATAAAAAGCGCACCAGATGAAAAGTTGCAACGTGTGTTTTAATGTACTTAACATTGGATTGGCTGAGCTGCGTGAATTTTTACATTAATCAGAGGTTCATAATCAAATCAATGAAGAGTCCCACTGACTTCTTTTGTTTGACTGACATGTTTATCAACCTGAGCGCAGATGTTATAGTTGACAGCTGATCAGCTGATGCTGAGTCTCTATACCAGTTTCTCAGTGTGACGGATCAAAGTTATGAAGATGCCCATTTTTTTCCCCCATAAACTCAGTGTTATTCTGCATTTAGCAGATACGTAGATGTCACCAATGTGTAAACTAAATGTTTTATATTATTTCACAAGTTAGTTCTAAAATTAGTTTTTAAAAAGTAGAGACATTTTTTTAGTCAGTGAGAATGGTGCGTCTTGCAGCTGACTGCAGCATTCTGCATCGCGTTAAAACAGAAAAATTCACAGACTAAGACAAACAGACCATTGCAGTACGGGGGCGCAGAATTCTACCTTTTTGTGCTATAAAATATAGAAAACCATCAGTTTTTAATCAACAAAATTAGCATATGTCTTTGATCCACGCCATTTTGAATACGCGCACAGCACTATGGGATATGTAGCCAATGCCAATAACAGCACACATTACAAACATCCTCATCATTTATAAACAGAAAGCAGTTACAGTAAATGACAGAAGCTCAAAGTGGAAAATGTAACAGCTGACTAATAAATTTCAACAGCAAACTGTTCTTTTCATCATTGAAAATGAATATTCCTAACCTTGGAGAACAAGGCCAGAAACCTATAGTTCTTCCTGCATTAAGTGCAGTGGGTTATGTAAAATATTTTTGAGTATTTATCAGGTAACAAAAGGAAAAAAGTAGCGCAAGTTTTAGAGTGTATGAGCTAGTGTTTTGACCTGGTAGAGCAGACTGCGGAGGCAGATGACTTCTTTATGCAGGTCATTGGTTTGCATCACCAGTTGGTTACAGATTTGATGGGCTTGCTTCTTTGGGTCCTGAGACCAGACCAGCTTCTTGGAAGATCAGAGCAACAGTGAGATCAATCTTACAAGTGTTATTTCCCAACCAATATTTCACTTTAAGATGATGACATCATCATCTTAACAGACTCAAGGTCCATTAAAAAAATTTAAAAAGGCATAAAAACAAACCCAACACACAACATAGACAATGAAAAAAGAAAAAACCAACTATAAATGACACTTATACCAGTTTTTCCACAGAGAAGTCTGGTAGCGCACTACACTAAAGCTAGGATTCACCAACATTGGACAAGGCTATTCTCAGCGTTATTCAGATGACAAATAAATCTGTACATCAAATTTCTCATAAGTGCCGGAAAAGTTCTGACATGAGCTTGAGATGACAGAAATAAAACTGATACTAAAACCTTAGACTCAAGTTGATACTGCTTTGTGAATAGCATGGGTGCTAATAAAAAGAACTCCAGAGTAACTTTTAAAAGTAGCTGCAACGGTCATGTAAATTAAGTCAAGTTTTTCATAAAGCATATTAAAAAACAACCAAGGTAGACCAAAGTGCTGTACAATAAGATAACATAGAAACAAAAAAAAACTGAATAAAAAGTTCTAAAAATACATAAATACATGAAACACATCACTACAAAGACCAATAAGATTAAACCTCGTTAATAGCCACTGAGAAGAGGGGTGCCAGCCCCTTTCAGATTTCTATCCTCCTCGGTGCCAAGGACATTGAGCATTTTTACTGATTTTGAAGGCCCACAGAATATATTTTCCTATGACTAGATGAATTCTGAAACCAACATCAGAAAGATTAGACTCTCTTCTATCAGCAGCAAAAACAAATTTGTTTCTACCTTTTTCCATTCTTTAAGTAATCTGCAGTAGAAAAAAATGATAGAGATAAAGAGCTTTTTGTGTAAATAGTTTTTTTTTTTAAACAGATTAGTGACTTTGATTTAAATATTTCATGTTTCAATGATTCATGCAACATCTGAACTATGTTTTACTTCTATGAAAGTAAAAAAACAACAGTAAAAAGGTACTGTTGATAGTTTATTTTATGTATAAAAATAGTCATTTATAGAAAATTTTAACATTTGAAAAAAAGGCAAGAAACAATTTACAGATTTATGATCCAGGTACTGTGTGTATACGCGTGCATGCATGTGCATGTGTAAGTGAGTGAATTAGTATGTCAGCCGGTCCCCCTGGCCTTTGGTCCATCTATCAACACTTTTTGTGTGTTTTATGTAGTGAAACATTCTCTATTTTGGTCTCTGCTACCTGCAGAAGACTCTAACGGGACATACTGGTTGGATGAATCCAGCTCAGGTTCACTTGAATCACTAGAAGAATCGTCACATCAAGCTCACGACATGATGAGCCGGAAAATGAGCCGGACCGCACAGAATTTGGCACAATACTCGGTCCCAGTAGATCGGACTCTGGCGCTGGGGGGATTTTTTTCATGTAATCAACGCCACCACCATCTCAATTCCATCAATTTTATACTTTTTTTGGAATATCTCTGGACAAAATCTCGCTTCTCAGCTGCATTCTCCCTTCCACCATGATTGTCTCTTTGTTCTGACCGTTTAGCTCCTCCCCCGCTCCACATGCCTTTATAACGAGATAAGAAAGGAAGATCTCACACAGTCAAGTGCACCACTGCCGCCTCCAGGATCATGGGACTAATTACAGCATGTAACAAGTTCAATTCATAGAGAAGCTGCCCCAGAATGCTTAGCGGGATTTAAGCCAATAAAAGCTTCCGTTTGATCCGTTTAAAGGGGTTATGACATCAAAATGCACTTTTTTGAGGTTTTTGGGGTATATCATGATGTGTTGTGCACTGATGAGGCCGTGTGAACGTTCAAAGCGAGTATCAAAGTTCCCGTTTGTGGGCGGTCCGCTTTGTTTCATATTTAAAAAACGGTTGAATCGGAAAGCACCATTTTTTCCTACGTGGCATTTCATCCTACGTATTTCGTCCAATAAAAGTGCACAGTGAAGTAAACAGTCCAACCACTGATCAGATCATATATATCCCCCACTGATCAGATCAGGTGAGATAACCTGTTGGTTTGAGTAAGTAGTCGTTATCGGAGCAGTTAACACCCTGTTATTTATTAAGTATTTATTTGCTGTGTATTTGACTGGTTTAAACTGGTTTGAGCAGCTGTTACTCTCTTCTTTATATTCACAAGGAAACAACCCGAGTTTCCACAGTCAAATCAGTTCCATACAAAACATGCAAAATGTGAAGAAATCTGCTCGCCGGCAGGAAAACACATCACAAAACGCACCAGGTCACATGACGGGTCTGATCTCAGCTGGCTTGTTGGTTTGTTTGTTTACATAAAACTCAACTAGTTTTATTGGTTTCAGTCAGATTGTGTCTGAATTGATCAGGTTTATTTATTTATTTGCCAAGTTTGTTACACACACAAAGAAATGAGTTACTGTATTTAACCCAGACCAGAGGAGTCGAGGGCTGCAGCGAGCTGCTATCTGTACGATGCCCCGGCAGTTTTAGGGTTCAGCATCTTGACTGCTGGGACCTGAGACTGATCCAGTCTCCTACCGATCAGAGGACGAACTCCTTCCCCATTAGGCTACAGCCGTTCCCAAGCTGGTTCTGAACTGGTTCTGAGCAGTTTGTTACAGATATACCAGAACAAATGGAGCACCTGTGTCTCATGGATTAGTTTGAGCAGGTTTTCCTGTCATGTGCACATTTTTGCTGCATTGAGCCGCGTTTGTTAAAGGACCACAGAGGAAAGACCTGCCAGCTGGTTCAAAGGTTCAAACTTTATTCACAGTTTCACGTCTTTGTCTGCAAATCTTGTTAAATTTAATGGTGATTAAAAGCAGGTGAATATTTAAAGGGGTTATGACATCAAAATGCACTTTTTTGAGGTTTTTGGGGTATATCATGTGTTGTGCACTGATGAGGCCGTGTGAACGTCCAAAGCGAGTATCAAAGTTCCCGTTTGTGGGCGGTCCGCTTTGTTTCATATTTAAAAAACGGTTAAATCGGAAAGCACCATTTTTTCCTACGTGGCATTTCATCCTACGTATTTCATAGCGTCCAATAAAAGTGCACAGTGAAGTAAACAGTCCAACCCCCCACCCCCAGCCCATACACCGTTAGCTGCGTTGCGCTAGCTTGTGCTGCTGCTCTTGAGAAGAGATGGCTACGCAAACGGGGACATGTTGTGTCCAAGGATGCTCAACACATGCTGGAAGTTTCCACTCACTCCCGAAGGATGAAAAAACTAGAGAAGAGTGGCTGAAGTTCATTTATGGAGAAGTGCCACGCGGTTATAACCTCAATTTGAAAATATGTTCAGCTCACTTCACGGAGGACTGCTTCCATAACTTGGGTGAATTCAAGTTGGGATTGTCAAAGAAACTGATTTTAATTAAAAATTCTTTACCAACCCTGAAGGAGGCGACCACATCGTCAATACCTGTAAGTTTATTTATTTAATAAAATGCTGCCTGATAAACGTTTGTTCATGGTCTGAAGAGTTCATGATGCTAACATGTGATAGCCGCTCTAGCAACAATGTCCGTGAGCAACAGGTTTATCATACCATATTGTGAATCTATTTTCATTGATAACATCTGACAGCACTGTTTATTCGCTCATGTGATTGGTTGAGTTTTATGTGTTCACCCCTCCGTCTTCCTCAGAAGACGTTTCAGGCTCGAACATATACGGTTGTAAACGTCCACTCGCCATGTTACTGGACTGTTGACGGAGCCGAGAAGAAAGGCTTGCTGCGGGCAATGGTTGTAGCCAATCAGAGCGAAGTCAGCCAGGGAGACCCACATATCATTAATGAAAGGAACCGTGTTGCTGAGAAGAGGATTCTGACCTGCCCGTACACCCCCGCCCTGTTAGTTTTTTAATCAAATTCTTTTGTGAGTTGACATATGCGGGCATATCTACTACATGAAATAGCTTTACGCCAGTTTAAACAGTGATGTCATCACACCTTTAAAGACTTACTTTTATTCTCAGGCTTTTAACTCTGTTGGGGCAGTCTAACCCCTTGCTGACGTTATTTTATTGTTTTTATGTTTGTTTTTATAGTATGTTTATTTTTATCTCTGTATTTGTTGTTTTTATTTGTGTACAGCACTTTTAAAATCTGCAGTGACGCAGACCAATGTGCTTTATAAATAAATTGATGATGATGATGATGAAAGCTTCAGAGACGTCAAGACATGAATGGCACTGAGCGTTCGGATTCAGTTTGACATCTATAGACGTCAACGGCACTGAATAAGTTAAGCTCAACTGGACAGCAAACAATGAACAACGAACCAGTTACAACAGTGGGAAGAACATTATAGATTTTTTTCTCTAATTTAATCTATTTTATTAGTAAAGAATTTCATGAAGTTGTCACTACTGAGGGATACACGGTTCAACAGAAGTTGGGTTTGATATGAACAAATTTTTTTAACCTTTAGTTTAAATTGTATTTCTATGGTTGAGTTAGAAGAACATTAACATCAGGTTAAACTTTTTATTGAAAACAAAAAAGTTAATCTTTTTATATGAATCAATATATTTAAAATAAAAGAGGTTCAGTATTTCAGAAGTTTAAACAGTCTCCTACTGACAATAAAAAAAAAATCAATAAATAAAAAAGTTTAGCATAATCATACTAGCATTTTAATCAAGGTACAAATGGGTTGACCTGAAGACTATAAAACTAAATAAATGTGAACTAAAAAGTCTAAAAAGGTAAATAGGGAAGGGGGTTCCCTAAAGCCAATTAACTGTATCATGCCTAGGGATGGGTGCCTTAAATTAGCCCCATGGCTGATTCTGAATATTGGCTGCATTTTTGCAGTGTTGTCCATGTCCAATGCTGTTGTTGCAATTCACTTATACCTAAAGTGTTTTTGGGTTAGACAGATACACACTAACAGTTAAGCCTCTGTCACAAAGGTTCTTATGAACAATAGGTTCGTAAGAATCTCCTTTTCGTATGAAATCTGGAGTTCAAACATGTTCATGGAGGCAGGTACAGTTTCCCAAAATCACAAAAGCCATTTTACGCCTTCCTGAGAACATGAGGAAATTTTTTACTGCATGTTGACCCTAGAGTTCTTCTGTTCTTTGTAGAATTACCTCAAAATGGTCCTTTGATCAAATTACAGCCAGAGGAAGACTAGAGGAAGGTTTCAAGGCACTCATGTGCAACTCACAGCAATTTCAAAATCATAGGGTGAATTAAATACAACATAAGGAACATCCTGGATCTGTTTATTTGCTCCTTTTTATTCATTTTTTAATGTTAAATCGGATCGGGACTCGGTATCGGCCAATACACAAAATCAAATGACTCAGTCTCGGACTCGAGGTCAAAAAATCTTCAATCCAATCCAATCCACTTTATTTATATAGCACATTAAATAACAGAAGCTGTTCCAAAGTGCTTCGACAAAAACAATTATAGAAAATCTGACAGATCATAAAATCATAAAAAAAAAAAAAAAAATAAATCTAAGAGCAAACAGGTAAAAATACATAAAAAAGATCAGAAAAATAATAAAAACAACAAAATAGATCCATCCTAAACTAAAAATAGAAAAAACAAATAATACCCAATACAAATTATAAAAGACACAGAGGACCAAGCAACTCAAACAGTGTTAAACTCCGAGGAATAAAAATGGGTCTTAAGACGAGACTTAAAACACTCAACAGTAGGAGCGGTTCGTATGTGGGGGGGCAGAGCGTTCCATAGTCGTGGGCCGACGACAGAGAAAGCCCTGTCCCCCCTGGTCTTCAGCCTCGTCTTAGGGACCACCAGGAGGAGCTGACCCTCAGACCTCAGTGTGCGTGCCGGAGAGTAAATTTGAACGAGGTCTGTGATGTACTGAGGGGCCAGTCCGTTTAATGCTTTAAAAACAAACAGTAAAATTTTAAAATCTATCCTAAAACGGACAGGAAGCCAGTGCAAAGAAGCTAAAATAGGGGTAATGTGCTCACATTTTCTGGCCCCTGTTAAAAGCCACGCCGCTGCATTTTGGACTAACTGCAGCCGGGACAGTGCGTTATGATTGATGCCCGAGTAAAGCGCGTTGCAGTAGTCCAAACGTGAAGAAATAAAAGCGTGAACAACTTGCTCAAACAGATTAAAAGATAAAAACGATTTAACTTTTGCTAAAAGACGAAGATGATAAAAACTTGACTTTAAAACACTATTGACCTGTTTGTCAAGTTTAAAATCACTGTCTATGGTGACGCCAAGGCTGGTGACTCTGGGACACGCATAATTTTTGAGGGGTCCCAGGTCTAAGAGGGCATTGCCTAATACAAGCACCTCTGTCTTTCCTTCATTTAACTTTAAAAAATTTTGGGTTAACCAAGCCTTGACGTCACCCAGACAGTCGAGCAGGGGCGTCAGGGGGCAATGACTGTTCTTAGAAATCGGGATGTAGATCTGACAGTCATCTGCGTAAAAATGATAGGACATTCCAT
>SSNP01000078.1:624884-719727 GCA_006937955.1 Pachypanchax playfairii | reverse complement strand
CAAAAGCAGCAGACAGGTCTAAAATAACTAAAATGGCAGAGCCACCAGAGTCAGTCACTAAAAGCAAATCATTAAAAACCTTGATAAGTGCTGACTCAGTGCTGCAGAATGTCCTGTAACCAGACTGAAATGGATCTAAGATGCTATTCATATCCAAAAAGGGTTGCAGTTGAGAAAGAACACATTTCTCTAAAATCTTGGAGACAAGCGGAAGTCTGGAAACAGGACGATAATTTGCCAGCACCAAAGGGTCTAAGCTGGGTTTTTTCAGGAGTGGTTGGACTACAGCTTTCTTACAAAAAGTAGGAACAGTGCCAGAAATTAAACTGCTGTTAATTATTCCCCTGACCACGGGACCAATGCTGTCCCAGACAGCTTTAAAGAAGCGAGGTGGGATCGGGTCAGTGTGACAGGAGGACGGTTTAAGTTTATTAACTATCCCTGTAAGTTCTGACAGAGATATGGGCTCAAAGCAACTAAAAACAGCAGAGCACTGAGCAGAAAATGAACCTGCCAATAAGGAGGGGGATAAGCTGGCTCTAATAGAGGCAACCTTATCTTTAAAAAAGGAAAGGAAGTTCTCACAATTCCTACTTGTCAGCTCCAGAGAAGTGGACGGATTTGGATTAAAAACCGAATTAATTGTTTTAAAAAGGATACGGGGCTTGTTGATGCTGTTAGAAATTAAATCTGAGAAATATTTATTTTTTGCCATTTTAACCACCATTTGGTAGTTCTTCCAGCTATTTTTAAGTAACTGGAGAGAAATTTCCAAATGATCCTTTTTCCACCTACGCTCCGCCCTCCTACACTCACGCCGAGCTGCGCGTGTAGCGTCACTGAGCCAAGGCTCTTGTTTCGATTTTGGACGCACGGTTTTAATCGGGGCAACAGTGTCTAAAACACAGGTACAAGTGGAAATAAAACGTTCCATTAATTTCTCAGAGTCCACAGTTGTGATGGAATCCATGAGACTTTGTGTCATCTCAGTAAATAAAGGAGCAAAAACATCAACTGTGTTGTTCTTAATGATGCGGCACTGACGCACGGGCGGTAACATCGTGTCAATGGATACACTAATATTAAACATGACAGGGCTGTGATCAGAGAAAACTGCATCACCTACAGTGACTTCATCAACAGGGAGACCATGCGACAATATAAGATCCAAAGTGTGCCCGTGGATCTGTGTCGGGGAAGTGACATGCTGTGTCAAGTTAAAAGCTTCAATCAGGGCCAAGAACTCTCTGGGTAAAGGCTTAGACGGACAACAAACTTGAACATTGAGATCACCAAGCAGCAAGACCCTGTCATATCTGGTCAGAACACAAGCAACAAATTCATAAAAGTCCTTCATAAAATCCTTATTGTGTTTTGGCGGCCTATATATAACAGCACAGAGTACTGGATCAGTCCTTCGCAGCTCGAAACAGCTCAGTTCGAAGGAAGAAAAGGACCACTCTGATATCACTTTGTGATAAAGGCCATTCTTTAAAATAGTGGCTATGCCTCCACCACGACCCGTGGTTCTTGGTGCATTGATGAAGCTGCAGTCAGGAGGTAAAATCTCCGAAAACGCCACGGACTCACCAGTGCTGATCCAAGTCTCTGTTAAAAATAATACATCCAAAGCATACGATGTAAAGAAGTCCTGGAGAATAAACGTTTTATTCGTCACCGATCTCGCATTCACGAGTGCGCACCTTGTAGGAGCCACCATCCCATTCATCGCATGAGCTTCCCGGCGTAGCGGTCTGAGATTGGCCGGGGACACACCCCTCAAGCCCCAGACAGGTGAGCGGCGAGGGCGCAGGACGCAGGGATCCTCCCACTGTCCGATGATGGAAACCAGCCAAGCGCCAACTAGAACGAGAGTCCGGCGCGAGATATAGCGGCGAAAACAGTCCCTGTAATCCCATGGGAGCGAAGAGGGACATACCGCGTTAGAAGAAACTGCCAGCAGGATTTTCAGCTTCCTGAGCCGGCCAGATCGCACTCCTCGGCGTTTGCGCTTCTTTGGCAGAGGAGCGTTCACCCGGAGAAGATAAGGTAAGTCGCCGAGGTAAAAGGAATCCGAGTTGTTTGCATCATAAACCGCGCATGATCGCACTGTTTCCCGGATTTTTAGTAATTCCTGGCGATTGTACACCAATAGTGAGTCAATGGTCCTTGTGATGGATGTCAAAATCAGAAAAACACAGATTAAGCAGAGCAGAGCCAAGCGACAAGCCAGACACCCCGGCGCCATCTTGATCTTCAACCTTTTTTTTTTCTTGATCAGGACATCCCTACATTAAGACATTAAGAACTCATGATCGGGCAACAAAAACAAGAACGAATGTTACATTTGACACCATTTCACACTGAAGAAGTCAGTGATTATTTTTTTGGCGACCGTCTGACAGCTTCAGGCAGACGCGCCAGACACACGTGCATAAACACCAGACCTGCCTAGTTTCACACACCTAACAGCAACAGTGTGTGTGAGAACACCAGTGGAGGTGTACAGTCAAGTAACTAGTGAGAAACAGTGAGATTTAGTGAGATGCATGTATGATATGTATCTCCAGATGTTTTGTGCATATATCCGTCGGCTCTGTGCATATAACCGTCGACCACTGTAACAACTTAGCATTGTAAAAATCAGCTAGAATTCAGGAGATGTGTGTCCACAAAAGAAAATTGAGCCAGTAATGTTGGTAATGTTCCCACTATTTCAGTGTCACAACTTAGTTAAACAAATTAGGATTGACATGTACCTGGGAAACCTGGTGGGGAAAATGGCGGGTGACATCCTGAATGGATTCTGTCAGGTAGCAGCACTGCTGAGTCACAGTTATGAGAAAGTTTTGTAGATCCTCACTCCTGAAAAATATAAAGAGGCTTTATTCAAGAACAGGAATGAATCATAAAAGTTTCTTAAAATTATTGTTTTCAGATTTGTCATGTATACGAATATTATCACTAAAAAAAGATAGAATGTCCACAAAATGACTGTAACAAAATTTTTTTTGAACAATTAATCAATGCCATCTTTAGCATGAGCATTTAAAATTATCTTTTGAGTTTACTGCAATATTATTGCAGTCTCAAATGTCAAAGAACAGTAAAAGGTACAGTGGGCGACACACAAATTTGTGCATATAAGCGTTGTGTGCAATTATCCATCGGTGGTCATTTGGACTGTAAACATGGGTAGCAGCGTTTGGTATTAACAGATAATTGGAAATTATGTAATAACGCAATTACAAAGTATTAGGAGAATAAATCTGTCAAACAAGCTGAGTTATATACTCGTAGAGTGGATCCAATATATAACACTAACAGATTTGCCAGATTTAGATGTTCTAATTTTTGATTTGATACACACATATACATAAAAACGCATCAACCTACAGTGGGGCAAAAAAGTATTTAGTCAGCCACCAATTGTGTAAGTTCTCCCACTTAAAAAGATCAGAGAGGCCTGTAATTTTCATCATAGGTATACCTCAACTATGAGAGACAAAATGAGGGAAAAAAATCCAGAAAATCACATTGTCTGATTTTTAAAGAATTTATTTGCAAATTATGGTGGAAAATAAGTATTTGGTCAATAACAAAAGGTAATCTCAATACTTTGTTATATAGCCTTTGTTGGCAATGACAGAGGTCAAACGTTTTCTGTAAGTCTTCACAAGGTTTTCACACACTGTTGCTGGTATTTTGGCCCATTCCTCCATGCAGATCTCCTCTAGAGCAGTGATGTTTTGGGGCTGACGCTGGGCAACACGGACTTTCAACTCCCTCCAGAGATTTTCTATGGGGTTGAGATCTGGAGACTGGCTAGGCCACTCCAGGACCTTGAAATGCTTCTTACGAAGCCACTCCTTCGTTGCCCGGGCGGTGTGTTTGGGATCATTGTCATGCTGAAAGACCCAGCCACGTCTCATTTTCAATGCCCTTGCTGATGGAAGGAGGTTTTCACTCAAAATCTTACGATACATGGCCCCATTCATTCTTTTCTTTACACAGATCAGTCGTCCTGGTCCCCTTGCAGAAAAACAGCCCCAAAGCATGATGTTTCCACCCCCATGCTTTACAGTAGGTATGGTGTTCTTTGGATCCAACTCAGCATTATTTCCCCTCCAAACACGACAAGTTGAGTTTCTACCAAAAAGTTCTATTTTGGTTTCATCTGACCATATGATGTTCTCCCAATCCTCTTCTGGATCATCCAAATGCTCTCTAGCAAACCGCAGACGGGCCTGGACGTGTCCTGGCTTCAGCAGGGGGACACGTCTGACACGGCAGGATTTGAGTCCCTGGCGGCGTAGTGTGTTACTGATGGTAGCCTTTGTTACTTTGGTCCCAGCTCTCTGCAGGTCATTCACTAGGTCCCTCCGTGTGGTTCTGGGATTTTTGCTCACCGTTCTTGTGATCATTTTGACCCCACGTGGGTGAGATCTTGCGTGGAGCCCCAGATCGAGGGAGATTATCAGTGGTCTTGTATGTCTTCCATTTTCTAATAATTGCTCCCACAGTTGATTTCTTCACACCAAGCTGCTTACCTATTGCAGATTCAGTCTTCCCAGCCTGGTGAAGGTCTACAATTTTGTTTCTGGTGTCCTTTGACAGCTCTTTGGTCTTGGCCATAGTGGAGTTTGGAGCGTGACTGTTTGAGGTTGTGGACAGGTGTCTTTTATACTGATAACGAGTTCACACAGGTGCCATTAATACAGGTAACGAGTGGAGGACCGAGGAGCCTCTTAAAGAAGTTACAGGTCTGTGAAAGCCAGAAATCTTACTTGTTTGTAGGTGACCAAATACTTATTTTCCACCATAATTTGCAAATAAATTCTTTAAAAATCAGACAATGTGATTTTCTGGATTTTTTTCCCTCATTTTGTCTCTCATAGTTGAGGTATACCTATGATGAAAATTACAGGCCTCTCTGATCTTTTTAAGTGGGAGAACTTACACAATTGGTGGCTGACTAAATACTTTTTTGCCCCACTGTATGTGTTAGAAAAAAGAAAGATGAATAAGACTACATTGGGTTCCAAGGAGATTAAAAAAGTCCTTACACCCAGTGCCCACAAGGGGGTTGCGCTGGATGGAAGCACAAAAAAACTCCTTAACAGGGGGTGAATAGATACCACGCACACTTAATGAAGTCATTAAGGATGTGAGTGCAATCAGTGTTTGTGAATGTGTTAAGGAATGTAAACACTGTCGCTGAGCAACGCTCTCAGATGTTTTTGCAAGGAAGTCTTTGACCTTGGGAAAGTCTGTCTTCCAGCTTCAGTGTTTGGAGTGAGAAGAGGAACGGAGGGGGGACCCAGTGTCTTGTCTGCATTGTCCTCAGGGGAGTTTTAAGTGTTGACCTTTGGCCCAGCCAAAACAAAGATAAAGCCATGTTAGAGTAGACTGTAGAATTCAGCAGTCTTTTTAGTCCATTTGGTACACTTATTTCAGAGGATAATACGAAAAACAGCCAATCAATCACTCCTCCACACTGAACCGAACCTGCAGATTCTCCAAGATGACACCCATCCTTCCAGTGAGATCCTAACCACATCAGTATATGATCCAGACCCCCCGAGCTTTTTAGTCTGAGTGCTGCCAGATAAGGTTATGTACTTTCCATTTCTTCGAATTTGTCGATACATTAGGTGACTGCCAACTCCAACAGCAGGTTCCCCTGATAAGTAATCCAAATAAACTCACTGGCCACTTTATTAGGTACACCATGCTAGTAACGGGTTGGACCCCCTTTTGCCCTCAGAACTGCCTCAATTCTTTGTGGCATAGATTCAGCAAGGTGCTGGAAGCATTCCTCAGAAAGTTTGGTCCATATTGACATGATGGCATCACACAGTTGGCGCAGATTTGTCGGCTGCACATCCATGATGCGAATCTCCCGTTCCACCACATCCCAAAGATGCTCTATTGGATTGAGATCTGGTGACTGTGGAGGCCATTTGAGCACAGTGAACTCATTGTCATGTTCAAGAAACCAGTCCGAGATGATTCCAGCTTTATGACATGGCGCATTATCCTGCTGAAAGCAGCCATCAGAAGTTGGGAACATTGAGGTCATAAAGGGATGGACATGGTCAGCAACAATACTCAGGTAGGCTGTGGCGTTGTAACGATGCTCAATTGGTACCAAGGGGCCCAAAGAGTGCCAAGAAAATATTCCCCACACCATTACACCACCACCACCAGCCTGAACTGTTGATACAAGGCAGGATGGATCCATGCTTTCATGTTGTTGACGCCAAATTCTGACCCTACCATCCGAATGTCGCAGCAGAAATCGAGACTCATCAGACAAGGCAACGTTTTTCCAATCTTCTATTGTCCAATTTCGATGAGCTTGTGCAAATTGTAGCCTCAGTTTCCTGTTCTTAGCTGAAAGGAGTGGCACCCGGCGTGGTCTTCTGCTGCTGTAGCCCATCTGTCTCAAAGTTGGACGTACTGTGCGTTCAGAGATGCTCTTCTGCCTACCTTGGTTGTAACGAGTGGTTATTTGAGTCACTGTTGCCTTTCTATCAGCTCGAACTAGTCTGGCCATTCTCCTCTGACCTCTGGCATCAACAAGGCATTTCCGCCCACAGAACTGCCGCTCACTGGATATTTTTTCTTTTTGGGACCATTCTCTGTAAACCCTAGAGATGGTTGTGCGTGAAAATCCCAGTAGATCAGCAGTTTCTGAAATACTCAGACCAGCCATTCTGGCACCAACAACCATGCCACGTTCAAAGTCACTCAAATCACCTTTCTTCCCCATACTGATGCTCGGTTTGAACTGCAGGAGATTGTCTTGACCATGTGTACATGCCTAAATGCACTGAGTTGCCGCCATGTGATTGGCTGATTAGAAATTAAGTGTTAACGAGCAGTTGGACAGGTGTACCTAATAAAGTGGCCGGTGAGTGTATATCCGCCCTCCACCGACAGAGCATGGGTCGAGTCCGAGAATGGTGGCTACCCCCTTCATGAGCCTCAGTTGTTGTAAAAAAGTTTTCCAATGTGCAAGTGACCACGATACCAGATCCATAATTTCATATTCGAGGAATTTGCGGGTGGAATACTCAGAGACACACAAAAAGCAGGGAAAAAAGGGGGGGGGGATAGCAGGAGCAGAACAGAAAGCGTGTGCCCTAACCGAGAGATCAGCAAGAGAGCTGATAATAGTCCTGTTAAAGGCATCCAGCTGATCCAAAATGCTGCTGCCAGAGTTCTGATGAGAGTTAGAAGGAGAAATCACATTTCTCCAGTTTTTGCATCACTTCATTGGCTCCCTGTGAAAGCCAGACTAAAGTTAAAAATTTTACTTCTGACATAAAAGGCCTTGAATGACCAAGCTCTATCTTATATTAAAGATCTTATTGTTCTAAATGTTCATAACAGAGCACTTCACTCTCAGACTGCAGGTCTGCTTGTGGTTCCTAGAGTTTCTAAATGACAGACTACGCCACAGGCTGTGTGGTCACTAGTTGTTCATTGGATCGAGACCACACTCAAATGTAGAGACTGGACAAATAAATCAACTGGAGACGACTGGACAGGCCTAACTGGACTGGAACCGGAGATACAATGAACAGGGCAGAGGAACAAGAAGTCCTGGACTGGCAGACTAGATGTCAGAACAAGAAGGTGAGTCCTAACTTCTTAAATAGGGTGTTTAAACCAATGAGAGGAAGGCTTGTTAATGAGCACAGGTGGAGGTAGTTGCATCTAATGATGTCCTGACATCTGGCTATAATCCCGGCTCCTTTAGCACGGCAGATAAGCTGTTGCGCCACCAGTGCTTCTACCTCAACCTCCTGATGTGAAAAGATGGGGGGCTAGTAGCCATAACATACGGTATCTCGAAAGGAGAGAGGCCAGTGGCTGAGGAGACTTGGAGGTTGATCGACAGCTCTGCCCACAGCAGATGTTGCGGCCAGGACCCTGGAAGTGAGGAGGAGAAGACTCTCAGGAATTTGCCCACCTGTTTGTTCGCCTGCTCTGTCTGACCATTAATCTCGGAATGGAAAGCAGATGACCGACTGCGAGAGGTACCAATGAGGAGGCAAAAGGCTTTCCAGAACCTGGCCATGAACTGTGGGCCCCTATCCAAGACCACGTCCTGAGGAAACCCATGGAGGCAAACCACATGCTGAAGAAGGAGCTCTGCAGTTCTCTTTGCAGTGCGTAGATTGTGCAGAGCAACCAGGTGGACCGCTGTAGAAAAGCTGTCCATGAACGTGGCGATGGTGGTCATGCCATTAGCATCGGGGAGCCCCGTGACAAAATCCCCACCCAATGTGGGACCAAGGGCGTGAAGGCACCGGAAGTGGCTGGAGGAGGCCTGACAGCTTTTGGGTGGATGATTTAGACCAAGTGCAGATGGTACAAGCGCTGACAAACTCTTTAACATCCCGGCTCATGGATGACCACCAGAGGGCTTGACACAGGAACTGCAGCGTCTTGGGAGCACCTGTGTGGCCAGCTATGGGTGACGAGTGACCACACGTGAGGGCCTCCTGGCGACAATGGAGAGGCACATACTGGCAATAGTGCGGAGTCTCCGGCGAAACAGGTTCGGTGGCCAGGGCCTCCAAGATGGCTAGTTCCAGCGGCCACAATGTTCTGAGGCACAATGATAGCGCTGGGTTCGGAGGCAGGAGATGTTGAAGAATGTTGTCAAGAGAGAGCATCTGCCTTCTTGTTCTGGGAGCCGGGTCTGTTGGAGATATGAAAGTTGAACGGCTTGAAGAAGAGAGCCCACCTGGCTTGGCAAGGGTTTGGCTTGCTTTGTATGAATCCGACTTTGGTGATCAGTCCAGATGAGAAAAGGGTCCGGTGTGGCAATGAGGAGATGGCACCATACCCCCAGTGCCCACTTTATGGCCAGAAGCTCCCGATCCCCCACTACATATCGCTGTTTCGTGGGGGTGAATTTTCTTGAGAAGACACAGCAGGGATGTGTCTTCTGGTCCACCCCCCTCTGAGACAAGATCACCCCGGCGCCTACCTCTGAGGCATCCACTTCAACAAGGAATGCCTTACTCGGTTCTGGGTGTTGCAGGATAGGCGCCGTAGAGAATCTCTGAGTGAGAAGGCCTGGACAGCCCACGAAGGAAGTGAGAATGGGTGAGGACAATCCAAAGGGCAAGTGACATTGGTCAGAGGTGCCACAATCTTACTAAAGTCCCATATAGAGTGCCGGTAAAAGTTGGCAAACCCAAGGAAGGCATGGAGCTGCTTCAGAGTGGTGGGTAGCAGCCAGTGAGCCACCGCAGCAACCTTCTGGGGGTCCATGGCAATGCCCTGCTGAGAAATGACATAGCTAAGGAAGGTGGTGGAGGGCTGGTGGTACTCACACTTTTCTAGCTTGCACAACAGGCAATGCTGGAGCAGTCTCTGGTGAACGGCTCAAACATGCCGTACGTGGTCGGTCTCAGACTGTTGTAAAGCACGTCGTTCAGGAACCATGGAAGACAGCTGGGGCGTTGCAGAGCCCGAAAAGCAACAACCAGATATTCCCAGTGGCCACCAGGGGTACTGAAAGCTGTCTTCCACTCGTCTCCCTCTCTGATGCGGACAAGGTTCGTTCGTTCGTTCGTTCGTTCGTTCGTTCGTTCGTTCGTTCGTTCGTTCGTTCGTTCGTTCGTTCGTTCGTTCGTTCGTTCGTTCGTTCGTTCGTTCGTTCGTTCGTTCGATCAAATTTTATTTAGAAAAGTGCTTTACAACAACTGTAGTTTGCCCAAAGCGCTGAACAGCAAGAACAAAGTTAAAAAGCAAGCAATACATTGAGACAGTCAAATCCACAAAGATAACTAAAAAACCGTTTCAAAGTGATGCGACACTCAACATTGAAAAGCTAATTTAAACAAGTGATATCTCAGTCTGGCCTTAAACAAGGAGAGAGTTGTGATGGAACGTAGTTCAAAAGGTAGAAAGCTCCAGAGCTTTGGTCCGACCACAGCGAAGGCACGATCACGCCATTGTTTATATCTGGACCGTGGGACCACTAGCAGGTGTTGGTCAGCATAACGTAAAGCTCTGCAGGGCAGGTATAGTGTGAGCATGTTGCACAGATATAATGGTGTTAGGCCATTAACAGAACAGAAAACAAACGGCAGTACTTTAAATTGGATTCTGTAGTCAACGGGGAGCCAGTGTAGCGAGTACAGAACAGGAGTGATGTGGTCACATTTACGGGTGCTGCTGAGGAACCAGGCCGCCGCATTTTGCACAAGTTGAAGACGGCGCAGTTAAGTTTGGCTCAATCCAATTTAAAGGGCGTTGCAGTAATCCAAACGTGAGCTGATGAAGGCATGAACTGCTTTTTCCAGGTCACTAGGGGCGAGAAATGGCTTAACGCCAACAGGCGGAGCTGAAAAAAACTCGCCTTGACCACAGAATCAATTTGCTTGTCGAAATTGAGATTGCTGTCAAAAGTCACGCTGAGATGGTGGTCGTGAATCCAGGACTGTGCTGATGAGAGGGAGCAGGTGACAATCCTTAACAGTGACCCAGATGAGCCCCTGATAATCAATACATGGCCTCAGGGTGCCATCCTTCTTTTCAACAAAGAAGAATCCAGCTGCAGCAGGAGACGAGGAAGGTCAAATAAACCCCTGATTCAGAGCTTCCTTGACATAGATCTCCATCTGCTTATTCTCAGCTGCCAACAATGGACAGAGCCGACCACGGGGAGGCGCTGTACCAAGTAAAAGTTTAATGGCCACGTTGTAGGTGTGATGGGGAGGGAGAGAGGCAGCTCAATGTTTACAAAACACCTCAGCCAGATCTCTGTATGGAGGTGGAATGGATTCGACGGGCAGTGGAGGGTGGGAGACAACCGGACGGCCTGTACAACCTGGAAGCAAACAGCTTGTGAGGCAGGCCGGCCCCCATTGAAGGATCTGCCGACTGGTCCAAGAAATGTGTGGGTCGTGTTGTTGAAACCAGGGAAGTCCCAAAATGAGTGGTGTGGTGGGAGATGCCATGACTAAGAACTGAATGGTCTCCTGATGCTCCCCTATCTTCATTCTGTTGCCAGCGGTGCGGAGCTGTATAGGTGAAGGCAGTAGTGGTCGACCATCTACTGAGGAGACTTGAATGGCATGGTCCAATTCTTCCAGAGGAATCTTAAGTTTAGAGGTATAAAGTTATCGGCTGTCCCACTGTCCAATAAAGCTTGACACGCATAAACTGGTTGATCAGGGTGGCAGAGGTAAACTGATACGTATTATAAGAGGGGTTGATCTGTTTGTACCAAGCGATGCTCCCCCCAGTATCACCTGGCTTTATTGTTTCCCGGCCCGAATGGGACAGTTAATGCCCCCAATGCCCCTTTGCCCCACAGTATGTACACAGCACCTCACGGTGGCGCTGTTGCTTTTTCTCCTGGGAGAGAAGTAGAATGGGAGGAAGAGCTTTTAGCCATCAGGCCCCTCTCCTGTGGAACCAGCTTCCATTTTTTATCTGTGAGGCAGACACCTTGTGTAGCTTTAAGAACAGACTTAAAACTCTACTTTTTGCACAATCCTATAGACAGGGTTGGCTTGGGTTCTCCTGAGCTTTCCCTTTAGTTTATTCTAGTGAGAGCACAGCTGTCCCCCCTCCCACCATCAGTCCCTGCGGTGAGTGTGCTTCTTAAGGAGGAGCAGGTTGTCAATACAGTGTTTGGCTTGTGTTTATATCTCCCGCAAAGATGAATACAACCTTCATTGACCATTAAGAGGACCGATATGGCTGAAGCTTATCTTTCCAGGTGGACTGTCAGAATGAGCCTCAAGGCTAATTTAATACCAGGTTTCAGTAACCATCCCTATACTATAAATATGCACATTTGAGGCTTTACTACTGGAAATCTGCATATCGCAATAAATTGGTAAATTGGTTACGGGGCACAAATACAATATTGACTGATATGAAGTAGAAAAATAATAAAAATTGCATGTCAGATACATTTTAAAAGGTTATACTGTACCCAATGTCTCCTGCTCCTAGATGGCTAATTGAATCAAGGTCTACTTTGTCCAGTTGCATCTGGTGCACAGCCTTCATCAACTTCTGGTGGTCTTCTGGGTCTGTGATCCCAATCTGACAATTACAAAAACAAATGTGGTATTTATGTTTTTTGTAAAATTAAAAGCTGCACTGGCCAAAATTGATCATTTTTTAATGTTAAACTAAAGCTAATAGAGACAGTTCAAGAGTCAACACATCAGTTGTATTTCTTTTCTAACAGTGATGACAGCAGTCATTTCTATCTATTTTTGTTTCACCATCACGCATGGCAGCATTTATCGGAGATCAATTTCATATAGATGCTACCGTTATCCTCTACCTTTTCAAAGTCCTCCTTCTCCATGGTCAACAAGTAGCTCCAGGTGATATCATTTTCCTGTTCACATGTGTATGGGAAATATCAGGAACAAAAGTAAGTATGCAAAGTAAAAACATCTAGAGCTGCTTCTGCAACATACACTACTCACAAAAAGTTAGGAACATTTGACCTTTGGGTGAACTGGACTTTTTTTCTGTTTCTTGCAAATGTTTTACCTTTCATCCGGAAGGCTTCTTCAGTTCTGATCATGAGTTGGGTGTTCCGGGCTTATAAATTGTTGTTGCCAATTTGTGAATAGGCATGTTAAAGTCACAAGGGCCACTGACACACCTGTCCCTGAGGGTTAAGTCATTGTTACTTGTTTATGCATGGTGTTGTAACCCTGATTTTTTTTTTTTTTCATTTAAAATATGGTTTCCTTTGCTCTTCCATCAAACTGTCTATCCTCTCTATCCAAAACTTGTCCTCATAGTGCATACATTATTTTTAAGATAAAAATGTAGGTGTCCAGCTAAGTCTAAACCTGAAGATCTGGCTCTGTTGTGTTGTTCCATGTGTCTGTAGATAATTAAATCCAATGAAAGAAATCCAGACACACTCTCTCTCTCTCTTGTTGATGTTAAGAATATACCTTTGTACCTTTATTGTCCCACGGGGGAAATTACATGGAGATACAGAGAACAGCTTGACCTTCTCTCTCCAGGCTGCCAAGGGTCACAGTGTACCTGGCGCACGTCGTTCAGGCCAGCCAAGATCACACATGAGAATACATACATATACATACAGTGGGGCAAAAAAGTATTTAGTCAGCCACCAATTGTGTAAGTTCTCCCACTTAAAAAGATCAGAGAGGCCTGTAATTTTCATCATAGGTATACCTCAACTATGAGAGACAAAATGAGGAAAAAAAATCCAGAAAATCACATTGTCTGATTTTTAAAGAATTTATTTGCAAATTATGGTGGAAAATAAGTATTTGGTCACCTACAAACAAGTAAGATTTCTGGCTTTCACAGACCTGTAACTTCTTTAAGAGGCTCCTCGGTCCTCCACTCGTTACCTGTATTAATGGCACCTGTGTGAACTCGTTATCAGTATAAAAGACACCTGTCCACAACCTCAAACAGTCACGCTCCAAACTCCACTATGGCCAAGACCAAAGAGCTGTCAAAGGACACCAGAAACAAAATTGTAGACCTTCACCAGGCTGGGAAGACTGAATCTGCAATAGGTAAGCAGCTTGGTGTGAAGAAATCAACTGTGGGAGCAATTATTAGAAAATGGAAGACATACAAGACCACTGATAATATCCCTCGATCTGGGGCTCCACGCAAGATCTCACCCCGTGGGGTCAAAATGATCACAAGAACGGTGAGCAAAAATCCCAGAACCACACGGAGGGACCTAGTGAATGACCTGCAGAGAGCTGGGACCAAAGTAACAAAGGCTACCATCAGTAACACACTACGCCGCCAGGGACTCAAATCCTGCAGTGCCAGACGTGTCCCCCTGCTGAAGCCAGGACACGTCCAGGCCCGTCTGCGGTTTGCTAGAGAGCATTTGGATGATCCAGAAGAGGATTGGGAGAACATCATATGGTCAGATGAAACCAAAATAGAACTTTTTGGTAGAAACTCAACTTGTCGTGTTTGGAGGGGAAAGAATGCTGAGTTGGATCCAAAGAACACCATACCTACTGTAAAGCATGGGGGTGGAAACATCATGCTTTGGGGCTGTTTTTCTGCAAGGGGACCAGGACGACTGATCCGTGTAAAGGAAAGAATGAATGGGGCCATGTATCGTAAGATTTTGAGTGAAAACCTCCTTCCATCAGCAAGGGCATTGAAAATGAGACGTGGCTGGGTCTTTCAGCATGACAATGATCCCAAACACACCGCCCGGGCAACGAAGGAGTGGCTTCGTAAGAAGCATTTCAAGGTCCTGGAGTGGCCTAGCCAGTCTCCAGATCTCAACCCCATAGAAAATCTCTGGAGGGAGTTGAAAGTCCGTGTTGCCCAGCGTCAGCCCCAAAACATCACTGCTCTAGAGGAGATCTGCATGGAGGAATGGGCCAAAATACCAGCAACAGTGTGTGAAAACCTTGTGAAGACTTACAGAAAACGTTTGACCTCTGTCATTGCCAACAAAGGCTATATAACAAAGTATTGAGATTAACTTTTGTTATTGACCAAATACTTATTTTCCACCATAATTTGCAAATAAATTCTTTAAAAATCAGACAATGTGATTTTCTGGATTTTTTTCCCTCATTTTGTCTCTCATAGTTGAGGTATACCTATGATGAAAATTACAGGCCTCTCTGATCTTTTTAAGTGGGAGAACTTACACAATTTGTGGCTGACTAAATACTTTTTTGCCCCACTGTACATACATATACATAAGCATGAATCAGCAAAAAAGAGATGAATAAGACTACGTGAGGTCAGGGGGAGGAGAAAAAGGTTCTCTACACCCAGTGTCCCAACACGAGGGGCGCTCGATGTAAGCAATAAAAACCTCCAGCAGGGGGTATTCACGAGACATGTTGAGAACTTTCTTGAGGATGTGAATGTAATCAGTGTATGTGGGTGTGTGCGGAGAGTTATCAGGGACACCGTCTCTGGGACAACACAGATGTTATGTCTTCCACAGTCTTTTGGCGCCCGGTGGACACGGGTAAGGAGGGGCTGTGTGTCTAGGGGTTCACTGCTCCAGGAGGAATTTAGTGATTTGGCCTTAAGGCCAGCCAAATGAGATAACAGAGATTAAGTCGAAGCTGAAGAATTCTAAACAGCTTCTCATTGTCCATATGGTGCACTATTGTGGAAAAAATGTCTGAAACATCCGAATTAGGCCAAATTGCATAGTACCAATAATCAATCACTTCTCCACTCCAAACCGAAGCTGCAACTTCTCCAAGGTGGCGCCACTCCTTCCATTTAGGCAGCATAAATTGTCAGAACACCACTTCTGGCTAACTTACTGAAGTTATTAAGTGTAATATAGGGGGACCAAAACAAGACAAAAAACAAAAAAAACAGTTGGTGTGCAACCCCTCCCTGAATAATAAATTTCAATAACAACGTAAGTTACTGCAAAAGCTGCCATAATTTATTCGTATCCCTGCGGTTATATGGAGTTCAGTCATAGTTTAAATAGCACTAGTGTTGTAGATGTCATTGGTCTTTAGATAACTCCAAAAGTGATCCCATTCACTGTCCTCTGTCCCGTCCTTCAGTCTATTAAGTATAGACTCACAGGAAGCAGTCTCTGCCATTGCTTTGATCAAATCTTTCAGTTCAGGTCATGCAATTGTTTTCCAGTGTCTCAGGATGATTCTCGACGTTGTTACAAGTCCTACCATGAGGATGGAAAAGACCTTTTTAGGGACAGTTGGCACCTGAGACCAACAGACACAGTACTAGGGTTATAGGCACATCTGAGCCTGACCAGTCTCTTAAAACTGCCATAAGGGAAGAAAAAAATCACTGATGGAACAATCTGGCCATTCAGTATATTCAGGTAGTCAGCTGACCTCATTCTTTAAGCACATACTGTTGCTGAACCTTGAGTTGACCAACTGCAGCAACCCCAGATAAATTTAGATGGGGGGGGCAGCAGCTTATTTTGGGGTGCTCAGTTTTTATTCTACCCGTTGGGCGTTTTTACCTCCCACTGGCAGTGTGATACATATTTCTGGGTCAAAACTGCCCTTTTTGACACGATATGTCCATATTATACATTTATATTTATACATCATTTAGAAGGGATTGGCTGAGGCAGGTTCTGGAGTTTTTCCAAGCAATTGCTCTGTTCTAGATTGGTGGTCAGAACATTTGTTTTTGTTCTCCAAAAGGAGCCACGGTTGAGCATCTCAGGTGCATCTGCTTTGTTTATGTGAGGGAGCCATCTTCCTTGATAGAAGATCTTTGGCCCAGTCACGCTGATTCAGAGGGAAATGAACAGACGTTGACCAAACAAAGAGCTTTGTAAAGAGAAAAATATAACAACAAGCCCTGCTTCTTCCATGTTGATTCTCTCTGTTATATTTCTGCTACTTTTATCAGTGATGCTACTCGCTGCTGAACTGCCCTGATGCACTCCGAAAGAAAAATAATGTAATGTCTAACTCATCGTCACAAAGCCATCATCTCGAACAAGAACAATCCTTTAAGATCCAGTTAATGTACTCCAACAAAGAATACTTAAAGCCTGATTTATCAATATTCCAAGTAAAGAGCGCAAAACTGCATACGCGGCAAACATTTTGCACCAAGGGCGTTTTCCTGATTAGCAGGTGATCTACTAAGACTGATTGCACAATTAATAACAGGCACAAAAAGCAATATTTAAATGAGGAGTTTGCCGGCGCTATTCTCGGAAAATGAAGTTTGAGCCATTGGAGCTTCAAATATGAGCAGAAGAGGCAAAAATAATATTGCTGAGCTGCAGCAAAGACATCTTCAGGCTCCACTCTGTGATGGTGTAATACATACACCAAACAACAGTGCAGTGCAACCTTGGCTGGTGCGTAGGGTCGTGCATATAACCGTCGACCACCCTAGACTTATATGTTGGTTGATGTTTTTTTATTAACTAACAGGTCACAGCATGTGAGAGTAGACAATATTTTATCTAGTGTTTTATTCTCTTCACTGGTTTCCCTCAAGGGTGTGTCCTGTCTGCTCTCTTATTTATTTTATATACAGATGCTGTAAGGCTGGAGCGAGGCTGAAGGCACATACAACAAGCAACTGGGGATGTTTCAAACCATCAGTCCCTACAGTGGTAATGGGCAAAGAAAACTCACTACAGAATAAGATAGATGAGCTGTTTGCACTGAAAAAATCAGTGGATTTATTGGCGAGTGCAGTTTGTTTATCCACATGGAGACGTGGCTAACTGTGCTAGTGCCAGAGACTAATGTGGACCTGTGCGCATTTGCGTTTGTGAGAGTGGATAGGGACGAACAAGCCATTATCTATATTAACAACAGATGGTGTAACCCAGGACATGTCTCTTCATTAAGTGTCTTTATGCTATCCGGTCATGGAGCTGCTAGCTGTTAGCTTGCAGCCATATTATCTACCTCGGGAGTTCAGTCATGTGTTTTTAGAACCCTCTGATGGCTGATTCAGCCACTTCCTGTGAGAAAATAGACATCTTTCGTTTGGCATCTTTCTCCTGCTCCCAGTCCACCACCTCTTTCAGGATCCTGACATCCTCCTCTACCTCCTCCTCCCAGGCCCCACTCTCAACATCATGGAGTTCTCCTTCTCCTCTTTTTCGGCCCACACCTCTCCTAAATGTCACAGCAGACCAGGTCAGGGGACAACTGAGGAAGCTTTACCCCAGGCAGCAGGGTCCAGACAAGGTGTGTATGCAGTTGCTTAGAAAAATTGTGATGCAGAACTTGGGGAGCCATTACAACAAGTCTTCAACTTCCACCTGCGACTGGGGAGAGTGCGCACCCTCTGGAAAATATCCTACATTGTCCTGGTCCTCAAAAAGAACCAACCCAGTGAGTTGAATGATTTCTAACCGGTGGCACTCACATCTGCTCTGATGAAGACTCTGGAGCAGCTCTTCCTCAACCCCCTATAGCCCCAGGCACTATATGCAAATGATCTTCTACAGTTCGCCTACCAGTCAGAGGTCGGTGTGGAGGATGCTATCCTGTACCTCCGACACCAAGCCCACTCGCATCTGGATCAGGGAAAAGGCATGGTCAGGATCCTGTTTCTGGACATTTCTAGTGCCTTTTACACAATCCAGCCCTGCCTGCTCCAGGATAAACTGATCAGGATGCAAGTGGTCTGCTGCCTGGATTTCCGACTGCCTCAGGCTTGCTACAGGACTTTACAAAAAGCATCTGTGATTTATCACCAGAAAAATCTGCAGCAAACATTTTCCAGCAGTAAACAGACTAAGGTATGTTATAATATCTGTGGCAATATTTGCTCATTTCTGCTGAAAAACAAAATTTAAAAGTAAAATGAGTGGAGAAATGTCACAATGAAAATACTACAGTGGTTTACAGTGCAAGAGAAACAGACTATCAACAAACTAAATCAGCAGAGTACAAAGATGCAGTTAAACTGGTTTTCTGGAATTAAACAGTCCAATTCATTTATTTGCATATTAAAAAAAACAAAAAAAGTCAGCAGGAATCTGCATTCACACTCATTAAACCCGGGGAGGAAATTTACAAGAACCATAGTTGCCTTAAGGGCTGCTAGTGTTGACCCAATTATAGTAGTTTCTGCAATCTCTGTTAATGTTTTCTCTGCTTGATGCATGTCAATGTCTTGACACTTCCCAAACAGACTAACATTTTTTCCACAACCATAGGATGTGTCTTTCAACATGGTTGTTTAAGAAATTAGAAGCAACTCATTGCACCAGTTGGGATTAAAAAACTTGTTGCCAGCTGAAATACAATCGCCCATGCAGTAATTATCCAATAGGAGGCTTGTACCTATTTGCTTAGTTAAATCCAGGTGGTGACTATTTTTTTGGCCAGGCAGTGTAGTTGGTCAATGGCTCTGTCCTTTTTCAGCATTTGCAAGTAGTCTGTGATATGTGAAATATCTTCAAAATTTGTGAGTAGTATATGTACTTGCATCTGTAACAATCTACATGCATTAAAATGTTACTGCACATTTTAAAACATCTAAATGCACAGAAATCTTAGTATACTTACGGTCATGATATCAGTCAGGTAGACGAGATCAAGGCCATGTAGGAGAAACTCAAGTCCATCAAGACTGTCTACACTGTGTATAACAGAAATGGTAAATTTTACTTGCTATAATTACTAAAAAAAGTTCTGTTATTCAAGATTACTAAAAGTGCTAAGAATTATTAAAGGTGCAATATGGAACATAAACACCACAACATCCGATGCTTGGATTAGGCAGCCACAACAACGGAACAAGTCTCCAACCATTGGGGCACCAGGCTTGCGACCCCTGCATGCGCACCTACGCAGCAAAAACACCTCACCCAAACCCACTCAGGCCTACGATCCTTTCTGGTTGCTCCTTCCATGAGAAAGACAACAAAATTGCCAGGGCTCTGTAGCAGCCGCTCGACCCACCAACTCTGCCACCCTCCACAGTGCCAGCCTTGCTATTACAGACTATTCACTGTATTAAGCAACTCACAATGGTGCTCGCTATTGGCTGGTAGATGTAAACAAAATGCCAACATCGTGCCCATCATAATAAATATTTTGTTATATTTTACTTCAAATATAATTTTTAAAGGAAATACTGTACTTTCATTCTGCACCCTTCTTAACACCCTGTGAAGGTATTATTTTGGTGAAAATATTGCAATATGTAAAACAATTAGAGACAGTATGTCATGTGTCATCCCTCCTCATACCACCTGTTTTGTTTGTGTAATTATGACACAATTCTTCAGCGTTCTTTCAATGAGCCATAAACTTTATTGCCTTCGTCTTCCTCGTTACATTCTTCTTCTTCCTTTCTTATAACAAGAACATGCAACCATAAAACCATGCCAAACCTGTGCTGACCCCTAGCGGTAGACTGTGAAATTTACCTAATCATTACATCCCCCTTTCTTTAAAGGAAACATTACCACCATGAGCACAAACAGAAATAACCGTTGCCAGTGGCTACCCATTAGGTCTTAACATACATGTTAAATTGTATATATATATGAAACCATAACATTAACAATGGATACTTTGCATGACAAGAGTATGAGAACTGTCTCTTTATCACAGGTTCAGTCTGTCAGGCTTTCTGATCACTCGAGGATCTCCTTAACACAGGTTCATTTCGAACTTGTGCATCACTGTTTGTGGACAGTGGACACAAGGACTCAGACTCGCTTTCGACTCCTGAGTGTTCTTTGACAGTTTCTTGTGTTCTGAGCAAACTGCGACAATTGCGTCTCAGAATCTGTCCTTCCTCCGTTCTCACAGTGAATGAACGTGGAGCCACCTCTCGAAGAACAGTAGCCTTAGTATTCCATCCATTAGGACCTTCAACCCTCACAGTGTCATCGCTTGACAAAGGTGGAAGCTTTTTGGCTGTCTTATCATAGAAGATCTTTTGCTTCATCTTTTGAAGGTGTAGCTTCCTTTCCAGCTTTGAAGCTTTCGGTGGTATGGAGTAGCTTGGCAATGTGGTTCGCAGCTTTCTGTTCATTAACAGTTCAGCAGGTGACAATCCGCTCTCCAGTGGTGATGCTCGGTAGGCAAGTAGTGCCAGATATGGATCTGAACCACTGTCAGCAGCTTTCTTCAGAAGTTGCTTTAGAATGTGGACTCCCTTTTCAGCTTTCCCATTAGACTGAGCATACAGAGGGCTGGAGGTGACATGCTTGAACTCGTACTGTTCTGCAAACATCTGCCACTCTTTGCTTTTGAAGCAGGGACCATTGTCACTCACCACTGTGTGTGGTATGCCATGCCTGGCAAAGATGGATTTTGCATGTGAAATAACACTACTTGAAGAAATGCTTAATAATAATGCCATCTCAGGAAAATTTGAGTAATAGTCTATGACTACCAGGTAATCTCTGCCGCTGAAATGAAACAGATCCATTCCTACTTTATGCCACGGTGCTGTCGGCATGTCAGCCAGTATCATGGGCTCTTTGGTTTGCTTGCTCCGATGTTTCTGGCATGTCTCACATTTGTTTATTAGTCCCTCAATGTCTTTGTTTATTCCTGGCCAGAAAACTGTCTCTCTTGCTCTTCTTTTGCATTTTTCAACACCGAGATGACCTTCATGTATCCTGTGCAGCATGTTTTGCCTCATGCTTTGTGGAATGATGATTCTGTTCTGCTTCAATAACAGTCCATCAACCAAACTCAGCTCGCCTCTGATGTGGTAAAATAGAGGACAGGATCCTGCAGGCCATCCATTTTTCATGTTGGAGATGACATTCTGTAGTTCTGTGTCTTTGGTGGTTTCTTCAGCTATTTCTCCATGCTTTGCATCTGAAACAGGAAGTGCAGCAGAAACCATGTTCACATGACTTTCAACATCTTCTTCAGTTGTACTCACACTGTCACCTGTAGGTGCTCGTGAAAGCGCATCTGCAAGTGTCAGGTATTTTCCTGGCATGTAGATCAGCTCAAAGTCATATTGCTGCATTTTCATAATCATGTGCTGTATCCTTGGAGACATCTCATTCAGGTTCTTCTTTATAATGGCAACGAGTGGACGGTGGTCTGTCTCTAATGTGAAGGAGGGCAGACCATAGATGTAGCTGTGAAATTGCTCCAGTCCAAACACCAAACCCAGGCACTCCTTCTCAATTTGAGCATATCGACACTCCGTCTGTGTCATGGACCTGGATGCATAAGCCACTGGTTTCCAATATTCACCCTCAGCCTGCAACAAAACCGCGCCTATGCCATCTTTTGAGGCATCCGTTGACACCTTGATCTTCTTTGTCGGGTCAAAAAAAGTAAACACAGGTGCAGTTGTCAGGGCCTCTTTGAGATTCCGCCACTCATGGTCATGTTTGGCTGTCCAGTTGAACTCTTTGTCTTTGTGAAGGAGTTCACGCATGTTGGATGTCTTTGCAGACAAGTTAGGAATAAACTTGCCGATGAAGTTCACCATCCCCATGATGCGTAGCACACCTGTTTTGTCAGTGGGTTTTGTCATATTCAGTATGGCACTGACTTTCTCTTGATCAGGTTGAATGCCTTGTGCAGAGAGCCTATCTCCCAGGATGACTAGTTCTTGAACTCCAAACTGACATTTGCTTATGTTGAGCTTCAGTCCATATCTCCTTACCCGCTCCATTACTTTGGTCAGCCTCTCATTGTGCTCTTTGACTGTAGAGCCCCAGATGATAATATCATCCATGTAGACTCTAACTCCATCTAGTCCTTCAATGATGTGTTCCATTGCTCTGTGAAATGTCTCAGAAGCTGAGATGATTCCAAATGGCAATCTGAGGAAGTAATATCTTCCAAAAGGAGTATTGAAGGTGCAGTACCTGCTGCTGGTTTCATCAAGTTTCAGTTGCCAGAAGCCTTGTGATGCGTCTAGCTTTGAGAAATATCTGGCACCTGACATTTCACTGGTGATTTCCTCACGCTTTGGTATCTGGTAATGTTCACGTTTGATGTTTTCATTTAAATCTTTAGGGTCCATGCATATTCTTAGCTCTCCCTTCTTTTTCTTTGCACACACCATTGAGTTTACCCAGTCCGTTGGTTCCTCAACCCGTTTGATCACACCCAGCCCAGCCATCCTTTCCAGTTCTTTCTTTACTTTATCTCTGAGTGGTGCTGGAACTCTTCGTGCTGGATGTACAACTGGCTGTGCATTTTCTTTCAGCTGGATCTTGTATGTGAATGGTAGCAGACCAAAACCTGTGAACACATCCGCATAGCCTTGGACAATGGAGTTCACAGAGTCAGTTGCTGTACTTACAGCTGCATTGATGCGGTTAACTCTTTTCACCAGCTGTAAATCTTCACAGGCTTTATCACCTAGTAGGGATTCAAGTCCTGCAGGAACAACTGAGAAGAGTAAGTGGTGCACTTTCCTTTTTGCTGTTACTCTCAGCCTGCACATGCCAAGACACTCAATACTTTGCCCATTATAGTCTTTTAGTACAAGTGTTCTGTTCTTTATTACTGGCTTTGTTTTCATTTTTTTAATGTCCGACATGCTAATCAAGTTAGCCTTTGCACCAGTGTCTAGCTTCATCATCACAAGTGTGCCATTTATTTCCACTGGTGCTATCCACTTGTCTTCCTTAACTGCATTTATCTCTGTCAGCCGTTCATTTTCACAGCTTACTAAACCCACAAAGAATGTTTCACTCAGGTCTGTGTCTTCCACAATGTTAACAGGTCTTCCTTTTATCTCCTCTTTTCCTTTTGAGAAGCACTGTTTAGCAAAATGGTTCTTTCCATGGCAAAGAGAACATCTCTTACCAAAAGCTGGACAGTTCTTAGGCTTATGTCGTGAGCCACAGCGTTTGCAGGAAAACATCTCACCAGCCGTCCGCGGCGCAGGTCGGGCCTGTGTGCTCCTTCGGCCACTGCTCGCAACAGCACCGACTGCCACAGTCACTCACGGCAGCTGCTCCAGCCGCCATCTCGCTGAAAGACCTTAGATGTAGTTGAGAAAGTTCGCTGGCCTGGCAGATCTTGATAGCGCCATCAGGAGCTCCATTTCCCGTAGTAACCGTTCTCTTATCTTTTTATCCTCTACGCCAAAAACTATTTGGTCGCGGATCATTGAATCTCTCTGAGTGCCAAAATTACACGACTGCGCTTTCAGCTTCAGATCAGTCAGAAAGTTATCGAAGGGCTCACGTTGTTGCTGCACCCTAGAACGGAATACATATCTCTCGTACGTCTCGTTCTTTTTAGGAGAACAGTGGGCATCAAATCTCTCAAGCACCTTATCCAGTTTGTCTTTGTCATCTGCACCATCAAAAACGAATGTGTTGTACACTTCGATCGCTGGCGGGCCTGCAATAGTCAGAAGTAACGCCACTTTCCTTGCGTCCGGCTTTGTTTCCAGTCCCATGGCCGCGACATAAAGGAGAAACTGCTGCTTGAACGTGCGCCAGTTGCCGTCAACATTCCCAGTCAGCTTCAGACTCTCCGGTGGTTTTAGTGAATCCATCGTCATCACTTCTCACCACGATGCCGTATTTACTCCTGGTACCATGTTTTGTTCGTGTAATTATGACACAATTCTTCAGCGTTCTTTCAATGAGCCATAAACTTTATTGCCTTCGTCTTCCTCGTTACATTCTTCTTCTTCCTTTCTTATAACCAGAACATGCAACCATAAAACCATGCCAAACCTGTGCTGACCCCTTGCGGTAGACTGTGGAATTTACCTAATCATTACACCACCTGGCTGCCTATATTCACAGTTTCACCACACCTCTTGAATTAATTGGTTTGGTTATATGATTTGGGATCTGTAAGTAGTTTAGTATTTAATTTTAGTGGTCATGTTTTATGTTGCCAACACTCACGCCCTCACTTTGACCTGTAATTTAGTTGATGTCCTGCACCTCACACTTGAATCACACCCACTCCACACACCTCTTATTTATTTAACCTGTGTCTTTCTGGTTCACTGCTCACTTGTTGAATGCTACGCACTTCCTAACTTGCACACCAATCCAGTATTATGTCAGATTCAGAAGAATTTTTCCATGCCTGACAGTAAATTTGTTTCGCAGTAGATGAGCCATTTTGTATGTACACACACACACACACACCCACAAGTGTGTTTTGGTATCCTTATGGGGACCGTCCATTGACTTCCATTGATTTTAGTAACTAGATTTATACCTAACCCAAACCCTTTTCCTAACCTTAACCATTACTGATCTATAACTAACCCTAAGACTAACTAAAACTCTATTCACACCATACCTATAAACCTAACCCCTAACCCTAAAAAGGGGAGTCCCCCTCATGGGGACCAGGCTTCGGTCCCCACAAGAACCCTCGGACCCCAAAAAGATAGTAAAAGTCAGGAAATGGGTCCCCAGGAGGTCAGAAATACAAACCCACACACACACACACACACACACACAAACATATACGTACATACATAAGCATACATATATACAGATGTATACATACATACCAACATACAGTACATATATACACATACACACATACATATATACATACAATAAATGGGAAATATCCTGTATTTGTGTAGGTGTGTGAGTTGTGTTTATTTTTATTTCTATAGTCTGTTTAAATACACAGTTATGATCGCATTTGTCAATTCCGGTATTTTATTTTAAAGAATTGCTATTATTTTTTACTGGATTAACTCGTGTTAACTTGGTATTATTTCCTGCCGGAATTGACGCAGACCGCTCGCGCAAAAAATAGACCAGATGCCAAAATGATCACTTCACAGCTCCATGTCTGGCGTGAACTACATCATATACTGTAGGTTAACAAGGGCACTGAATGGAAGCGGTCTCGGTTCCGCTCGGCTTTGCAGCACTTCCGCGTGAAGTAGTACTGAGGCCTGAGCAAACTACGTAGTACATACAGAAATATGATTGATAATCTAGTAGCCAATAGATAACGAAATGGGTTTGTTATCTATTGGCTACTTTATTTCAAACCCCACCAGGTCTATGATTTATGAATATTATAACTTTTTCTTTTGGGCACCATAAGTACAAGACCACTACAAGTTGATAAAATGATTTTAAAGTAAATCTGACATCTGAATTTGCTTCAAAATCCTCTTTACCACCTTTAAGTCGTCAATGGCAGTGAATGAGTTAAACATCCACTGCAGTTTTGAATTTGACCAGATCCATAAATTTCATAAATTTTAATTTGAAAAAAAGATTTGTGTGTTCCCGATGTGTACTATCCTTTTGCATTTTTCTGCATTGTACAATTTTTTTGTAGAGAACGTCTATATGTATTACCCCAGAATTAAACACAGTATTCCAAATATAGCAATAAAAGTGTGCAGATAAGTGTTTGACCCACATACAGAACTCAGGCTCAGACTCAGATTTCAAAGTTGATAAAACTGGTTTAATTTTCAACAATGATCAAACTCAGGGCAATATGAGCAGGCAGATGCAGGCAGAGAGACAGGTTCAGATGACACCGGGTTTCACAGAGCTCAGGGAGAGTCCTCGATGAGATATAGAGGGTCGAGTGTAATCCTGGGGAAAGCGCAAGGAGTCAGGGCAAATAACACACTGGAGAAAACAATCTTAATGTAAGCATGAGAGAGAACAGGATCTGGTTAGATTGTTACCAGTCAAGCGAAGAACGAGGCATTGAATGAACTTCCACCAGCCCCTGAAGAAGCTCTTCTCCGCCCATGCAGCTAAACGAGTCTCAGGTGTAATCAACCAGCCTGCTTCCAACCAAAAATCTTCTTCCTTAAAAGATGACTCACTCAGCACAGAAGTGTAACAGTTACTCACAGAACCTGACACAACTACTCTTTTCCCCCCACGTAGTTAGTAATAATTTCTTACCTTTCAAGCAAAAATGATGCCAACTGCGGATCTTTTCTCATACCGAGAGATTCTCTCAGCATTTTCCACTTCTCAAATGCCGAAACGATGTTTACTCTTGATCTTCGCCTTTTTCGATCTGACTTGAGTCTCACCCTTTCACCCTCACGCTAGAATAAACTCTTGGTTTCGTTTTTTGGTTGGGTTTTGGGCTGGAGTATTGCTGGTGCTTGAAGCAGCTCTCTTCTTGTTCTTGACAGAATCCATGCTTCAAACTCTACCTCTAGCTCTGCAGCTTTTAGCTAAAGATAGCAAACGCTACGCCTGAGCGTGGACGCGCATGACATCATCACACATTAGGCTGCCTCTTGAAAGCACTGTCTGTTAAACCTGAACAAACTCTATTAATAACTAATAAAGTTATTTTACATGCATATAGAGGCAACCACAGTGAAAAGGCCAGGGCTCTTTCTAGTGAACATGACATTGCTGGAGCATGTATGAGGAAGACATTTTACAGTTCTATACGTTTATTTGTTGTGATATTAAAGGGACTATAAATAAGTTTAACATTTGAAAACTGAATTAAAATGTTATTACAAACTGGTGATTATACTGACAGTGGGTTTTCCAGATGTCTAAATTAATTATTCTTTATAATATGAGCAATAAGAATAAAATGTGTTTATTTTCTTATTAAAATTACTAGTAATACTATTACTATTAAACACGAAGTGCGTAGAAAGGGACAATGTCTAAATTCTCTGAACAGAAGACAACTTACCTTTTCTTGGAGTCTAGAGATTCAGAGGTTGTCTTAAAGAATTTAGACAGGCTGTTCTCCATAGAACTTAAGGTCTGGATTGCAGAAAGGTGGGACGAAGAGGCCAAAATGCGGACTATCTGTAGACAGATATACAATACTGTTATGAGATTTAGTAGCTTTTGAAAAGAAAATGGGAAATTCTGCTGTTGGCACAGAGAATAAAGTTCAAATTGCTGAAGGTACCTGTGTGTGTTTAAACATCTCTGCCAGATCAGCTGGGCTTTTGCCATCTTTTGTTCTTACAGTTTTGTCTGCTCCCAGCTGGAGAAGCTTTAACACTGCCTCCTCTCTGCCATGTTGTACTGCTATGGACAAAGCCTGACATAATATCAGTGTACTTAGTGAAAACAAAGTCAAAACATGAATGCAATCTCAAAAAGATCTATATCAAAATTAAAGGTGGAATATGGAACACGAATAGCATAAAACAGCAGAAAGCCGTCAGCCATATGGGTGCCAGGCTCGTAAACCCCCCTTCACAGCTCCATGTCTACATCATATAGGTTAACATGGGAGCCCTGAGTTGCCCCACTTCAGTGACATGCTGCAGGTATATGTTAGCTAGCTGCTAATAAAAACGTTTCCACAAGAACCTGCTTCTCACATGTTGGAAACCCCCTATGGCAAGCAAATAAGGTACATAATCACCACATGTCCCCGGTGCTTCCAGCTGCTTGACCTGCAGACTCCACAGTACCAGCCTCACTGTGCTGGATTAGGCAACCCAAAATGGTGCCCGCTGCTCTGCCTATTGGCTGGTAGATGTAAACAAAATGCCAACATTGTGCCCGTCAAAATTAATATTTTACTTCGAATAACATTTTTAAAGGAAATGCTGTATATCATTCTACAACCCTTTAAACACCCAGTGGAAGCATTATTTTGTCAAAAATATTGCTTTTTATAAAAATATTCCATATCCCACCTTTAACACTGCATACAGTTTTAGCTATATATAGGTGTATAAAAAATCACTACAGAAAAGGATAAAAAAAAGAAATGACAAACTGTGTATCCATTTCTGTCCTGCACGTTGATTTCAGCACCATGGCAAACAAGGAGGCTTATGATCTTACTATAACCATCCCTGGCGGCCAACATCAAGCAGGTTGTTTGAGACCTGGGAAGGACAGCATAATCACAGACATCAGAAGAGAATGGAAGCATTAAGGAACAAGTGCTGTTAGTACTGAAATTATAAACAAAGACGACAACAACAACATTAAGTACAAAGCACGAAGAGACATAGGGTGACACAAACACACATAAAAATGGAAAAAGTTTCAAAACATATAAAATTGTTTTTTTTTTTTTAAAGCAGCAAAATTATACTATTTTTAGATGAAAATGGAAAACTGTATTCAAAATGAACCAATTAGTACAACAGCACAAAGACCACCAGAGGGCAGCAGACAAACAAAACACACCTGTTACCGTCAAAGTTAAAACATTTTCACAGCCACATTAATAATTAAAGGACAAATATCATGCTTTTAAATTTTTCCTTTTTTCATGAAGTTGTGGTAGATACTAGTGGTGAACGACGCACCTGATGACCTTGCATTCAAACCCTTGTTGATACTATTTGAGGTTACTGAAGCACTCGTCTTTTAAGTGTTTGGTGCAAACAAAAAACCCTTTTGCCACAGATTCGTGCACATTAACTTTAAAAATAAAACTGAACCACACACTTTGAAGCGGTTCTAATGCTGGGAGACAGTGTAAAGAGTTGTGTGGGTTAAAAATTGGGCACATGCAGACATCCATGCAGACAAAAATATCTCCACAACACGGAGTGATAAATTTAAACCTTTTGCACTCCTAGACACTCTAAATTCACTACACAAAGCATTTAAGGGCTAAAATAATTGAATTCTCGTGATATGTACACTTTAAATGTCGACTTTAATCCCTGAAAATAAATCAGAAATATTAGATATTCAATCAAATTGAATTCAATCAAACCAAAAGCAAGAAAAAGCTTAAAATTTTATTTCTTTAGTGAGACATTAGCAGGCAGATAAAAACAAAAATGTGCATAGTTTAGAACCCCTAAACTTTAATGATGTATTGCTGTACTTGCAGTTATGTTTCAAGTTTTCTGACAAAAGATAGTGCTTTTAACTTTCCAACATAAATGGGATTATCTCGGAGCATCTTTTGTTATCTGCAGAAATATAATTCACACAATAGAACAATGTTTAAAAATTAATACACAAATGTGCCTAATTTTCATAAAAACAATGCTTAATAAATAACATGTTAAGAAAATTGATTTGAAAATTATTTAAGGCAAAAATATGAATTAGACTGCATTTAAATGTTAAATGAAGCACATTGTTTTCGCTACTTAACCTTGTCTTTGTTAGTTTACTGTTGCTTCGAAAAAAAATATAGCCCCTGCTACAATGTTTCTTTATCTTATCACTTGAAACAACACAGTGAGTCAGAAACACCTGACCCTGGTGGGAAAGTGCAGAATCAATTTATCACTCCATGTTTTAACAGAGAACTGGGTGTGTATGAGCACTAACCAGAGAATGACACCAATAAAAAGCCGGCAGGCCCTTATGAGGACAATCCTTAAATGGAATAACAATCAACATTCTGACAGGTATAATTCCTACACACACATTGCAAAAGTCTGTTTTTCTCAACTGAGATAAACTGGTAAACCTCAGCCTGGATCTAGGCCCCATGGACCCAGACTGGTTGGTTTAAAAACACTGCAAAAAATCCAACACATTATCCTGTAATTCTTAATTTTAAACAATGCTGATACAGTTCCTGGCGGTAGAAGCAAATATTCATGACATTTCCAGTGGTTTTTGCAGGAAGGCAAGTGATTTTCTTCTGCTGCTTCCACTGCAAAGACAGGCTGACAATAGGATAGGTGAAAGTCTGTAAACCAATACCATAGTGAAGAAAATAGGGATGGGTGGTACAAAAAGGCAAAAGCTGAGAGGGAATCTAAAGCTTTTCATCTAAATTGGACAGATTTTCACATGTCAATTTTTCCTAATTTAGTTTAAAGGTTTTTGTCTCATATATGGCAATGGTGATTAATGAAATCTGCAGTGTAAAGCATTACTACAAAATTGTATTCAAATTATTTGGGCATAATTGGGCAGTCATACCTGCAAACATCTAAACTAAAACAGAAAATGGAATAATAAAGAGCCAGAATGATAAAGAGTCCAGTTTAAAGAGGCCATTTCATACAAATTTTAGGAGTTTGTGGTTATTTCTTAGGTATTAGCCAGTAATATGAAACATTTTATATTTAAAAAACATCAGGAAACACTGATTAACAGACCTTTCAATCTGTCTGCATTAAAATTCGGCTGGTTCCGGCTCCTTCCGTCAGGCTGCTTCGTCAGCAGCTTGTTCATGCTCATTATTCAAATTTGCTGGACTCAGATTGGCTAACAAATATACACATAGCCTATGAGAGCAAGGTATACCGTTTCCTGCCCCTCTGCGCACAGCAAGGTCAGACATTGTGTCTTGTTTGCTACGTCTTATGCTACAGCTTTTTAGTGAGCAGCATGCTAGGCGTGGTTTCCACTGCGGGAGCTGATGAATACTAATGAACAAAGGAGTTGTGACGAAACAGATACAGGCCGTTCGGACTCGGACGAACTCGGGTGTTATCGCCACCTACGTAGTTTGAGAGATAAAAACTGAAAGAGAAGTTGTTGACCTGTTTTCACACCCACTAAGACCACCTGTGAAGCTAAAATATTCAACAAAAACCTCAGAAAAACCTGTTTTTAATGGAAGGGCCTATTTAACAGATCAATTAAAATCCTGATTCAGTGAGTATCCAGCAACAAACCAAGATTATTATAATATTCATCCTGAGTTAAAGAGTTTGTTAAATATTAATTCAGCACATTTTCCAACTTTCCTTTTTTCGTATTACATATTTTAACAACACCAAATAGTAAACGGGTATTTGAATTTGAATATTGTGTGTTTTTTGGACCTACACTTAAAGGTGGTAAAGAGGATTTTGTAGCAAATTTAGAAGTCAAATTTACTTTAAAATCATTTTATCAACTTGCAGTGGTTTTGTACTTCTGGTTTCCAAAAGAAAAAGTTATAATATTCATAAATCATAGACCTGGTGGGGCTTGAAATAAAGTATTCAATAGATAATGAACCCATTTCCTTATCTATTGGCAACTAGATTGACAATCATATTTCTGTACGTACTACGTAGTTTGCGTAGGCCTCAGGGGTGGTTAACACTGCAGAGAGGAATGGAGACCGCTTCCATTCGGCACCCTTGTTAACCTATATGGTGTAGTTCACACCAGACATGGAGCGCTGTGAAGTGATCATTTCGGTGTCTGGTCTATTTTTTTGTGTGAGCCACGAGCGATCCGCATCAATTCTGGCAGGAGGCCACACCAAGACATGCAAGACAATCCGGTCAAAAATAATAACAATTCTTCAAAATAAAATACCGCGATTGACAAATGCGATCATAATTGTGCATCTATAGAGATGAAAATAAACAACACACACCTACACAAACAGACACAGCGCAACAGAGTGTGCTGACTACGTTGAGAGGAGTGGGGGTTTTGGGTGTCTGAACAAACAAGGAAAGAGTGAGAGAGTTGAAGACAAGATGAACAATGTCAAATAAAAAGCAGGAGTCACTAAAACAAACTATCTTCAATTTTTTGTTATTTACTTACCCATGGTGAAAAAAAGTTCCTAATAAACAGAGGAGCAGAAAACTCTTGTGGACCGTTGCAGAGAAAGACGTGTCTGATGTGAACAGGGGAAAAGCTGAGCGGTGTGCAGTGCATACATGTCAACCTTGAGAACTCAGAATTAGGGAGACATTTATGGAGAATTAGGGAGACCATGGCCGGGGTGGGCGGTGGGATGGGGGTGCACGATAGTTGTGGGTTGTGTCACAGCAGGGGTTTGATAGTCTGATAGTTTGCAGCACCATGGAACTGTTTTCAGCATGTAATCTGTGCTTGTAAGACGTTCCCTTCAGGTGTTATCGCTATAAACAGCCGATCAGAAACAACGGACGGCGGAAACTTTTAGAAATCGGGAGAAGATTGGCTCCAGGAGATATTCGGAAGGGGCACTGAAATTCGGGAGAGTGGACATGTAGGGTGCAGTGGCGTCAGGCCTCACAGTGATCCAAGCTGCTACTAGCATTTAAGCACTAGCAGCATTTGTACTGAGTAACAACAAATAGCCTTTTACCATTGATGACGCAGAGATGTATGAAGAAACACAGTTGTAGTAGTTCCACAAAAAACTGCAGCGATGCCAATCGTAATCAAAACAAGGGGACTGGGGGGGACTAAAACGCATGCACACTATTCGAAAAACTACAAACAGCCATTGAGCTTCTCATTTGGGGTAAAATCGTCTTTACCACCTTTAAGAACAATTTTTCTTTTTTTTGGAGAACCTCACTGATTTTACGCTGCTTTATGCATGCCTTATTTGCATGCCTTATTTGCATGGACAGTTTTAATGCATTTTTTGATACTAAAAGTATGTTTTCTGTACACCATTTTGAACAAGAATATGAGATAAAGATGATAACCTTTGTTGAATTTTCCTATTGTGCTACAATAAAGGATTTTTCATAATTAACTTTTTTTCTGAGCAACATTTTTTCTTACAAAAAAAAACTTTCAGTTTGACTTCTTGTACATTCTTGCCATTTCACTCTGTTGCTTTGTTGTTTAATTTGTTGATTGTACAAGAATTGACAGTTGTAGCAATAAATTATCTTGCTCTTAAAGTGGTGTCCCTGAACACAGGTCATGTTTCTTAAATAGTTGTAAATTCATTAACTGTGTCAGAGGGTTTTAAAACACTAAGCAGTAAAAACAAGTCTAATTCCAAGAAATCCCAAGTTAATGTTCTATGTGAACTCAAACAAATGCAACAATGCTATGACGTGCACATCTTTATTAACATCCTTTTATAGCCAACAATAATTCACCACCTCTTTGACCTTTAAAAACTACATCAATTGTGTTGCATTTCTTAATCCACATCCTCTTCTTGTGTTTATTTCCCAACAGTGGCTGTTCTGTGAGATGGACACCAAGGTTACAGGTGAGTTTTATTAGCCATGTGTCCTTCAGGCTGTAAATTCTGTCAAGTTTTCAAACATGGCAAATCAATAAACAAACAGCTTGGTGAAACATTGTTTAATCCATTGAGATATCAATAATTTATGGAACATCTGACTCACAGTAAGTTTCAATTTCAAGTTTATTTATTTATAAAGCACTAGTTCATAAAATAATTTCAAGGCACTTTACAGAAATATCAACCAATTAATAATAAACACTTCCTATAAAGGAACCAGCCGATTGGGTTGAATTGTTAATTAAGCGCAATCCCCCATCCTGAGCAAGCACGATTAGTGACAGTGGAAAGAAACGACTCCCTTTTAACAGGAAGAAACCTCTAGCAGAACCCGGCTCAGGATGGGCGGCCTTCTGCCTCAGCCAACTGGTGTCTGAGCTGACAGGAAAAAGACAAACACTGATGAATTTGGACCTGTCGTCATGTCTATAGAAAGATAAACGGAGAACCAGTTAATGACAGCAACAACAAATCAATACAATCAATACAAACATGGAGAGTAAAGAGAGACAGCAGAGTGAAGACATTTGGACAGTATGTCCTCCAGCAGTCTAAGCCTATAGCAGCATAACTAAAGGGATGGACCAGGAGAACCCAAGCTAACCCTGACTATAGGATTGTGCAAAAAGGAAAGTTTTAAGTCTATTCTTAAAGCTACACAAGGTGTCTGCCTCACGGATAAAAAGTGGAAGCTGGTTCTACAGGAGAGGAGCCTGATCACTGAAAGCTCTTCCTCCTGTTCTACTTTTAGAACCTCTAGGAACCAGAAGATCTGCAGTCTGAGAGTGAAGTGCTATGTTAGGAACATATGGAACAATAAGATTTTTAATATAAGATGGAGCTTGGTTGCCCAAGGCCTTATACGTCAAAAGTAAAATTTTAAACTTATGAATTGAACTAAAGTTTCTGCATCACTTTGATACAGAACGTTCCTAATTTTAGCAACATAACGCAGGTGGAAGTAGGTCGTCATGGTAACATGCTTTATATGACAACTAAAGGACATTCTCCCAGTCAAAGATAACACCCAGGTTCTTTACCTTCTTGTTGGAGGCCAAATTAATGCCATCCAGAGTAAATAACTGACTACACAGCTTGCTCCTAAGGTTCTCAGGCCCAGAAGTCCCAACCTCTGTCTTGTCTGAGTTTAAAAGCCAAATATTAAGCCTCATCCAAGTATTTTACATCATTAAGACAAGCTTGTAATCTCTGCAGCTGGTTGGTCTCATCAGGCTTCATTGATAGATATAACTGAGTATCATCGGCATAAAGTACCTTTCCCTTAGTTACTGTTGCTATGTCTGACAAAAACAACCAGCGCAAAAGATTATCAGGACTGGAAGAGGTATTTCCATGTGTGTCAGTGACCTTTTTTGGAGCAAAACCTTCACCACATTCTCCAAATTGAACCAGCCTTGATCTCCTTTCGCTCTCCAGATCAGACCTGCTGAGTGGCATCCATACACTCACAGCCAGCCTCCCTCACAGCCGACGAGCACTCCCAGCTGCCAGCACTTGTAAAGCTTGGTCCCTGCGTCGCCCGAACCAGTTGACAATCCCGAGTTGGCTCACGCTCATCCGCGGGTGTACCTTGCAACCTCTTGGGACACTCCTTAGCATCGAGCTCCACCTGACATCGGAATTAATGTTTGTTGGACCTGCTCACATAGTAACGGTTGTGTGATTGGTCAGTGGCAGTTTTGGCGGCAGGGCCAGCAAAAGGTCAATTATTATTACTCAACACTTTATTTTTATTACATGCTTCTTAATACTTTATTCTTATAATATTAGCCAGCTTGTCCTGGGGTTTCCCCTGGGCTTCCTCCCAATGGGGAGTCATGAAGTTGTTACTTGTGTGTAAAAACAAACATGACAAGAGCACATTTCTGTACTATGAGCACACAAACAGTCCGAAAGCACACAAACCGGTGGACGGACATTACGTTATTAAATAAAATGTTATGTAATTAAATAAGCAGATCAGAACAGCAGGCACTGCAGAAAGAGTAACATGATCATGGGCTGTCTTTTGAATGCAGTAAGTGATCACCTCCACTCCATGAACGAGTTTAAGATAATATCATAGTTTATGGTCATATTAAATCCCTAACACCGGGACTCATGCTACCGCAACTAGTGAAGCTAACGTGGCAACATTCTCATCACATCATCATCCACCAAGCCAAATAAAAAAAAGCTTACCTCAAAGAAAATATACACATCAAGGCTTTTATAAGTCTTTCTACCTTCTCCACTGTTGTGTAGGCTACAGGACTGTTGATAAGATATTTACATTCGCATACGTTGCGGAAGGTCATCATGGAAACGCGTCTCCTCTTAAGATGGCGGCTGTGCGTTGCGAGGTAAACTGTCCCGGATACTGATGTCACACAAAAAGTGATGCATTAAAAACTAATGTATATATACACTCACCGGCCACTTTATTAGGTACACCATGCTAGTAACGGGTTGGACCCCCTTTTGCCTTCAGAACTGCCTCAATTCTTCGTGGCATAGATTCAACAAGGTGCTGGAAGCATTCCTCAGAGAGTTTGGTCCATATTGACAAGATGGCATCACACAGTTGGCGCAGATTTGTCGGCTGCACATCCATGATGCGAATCTCCCGTTCCACCACATCCCAAAGATGCTCTATTGGATTGAGATCTGGTGACTGTGGAGGCCATTTGAGTACAGTGAACTCATTGTCATGTTCAAGAAACCAGTCCGAGATGATTCCAGCTTTCTGACATGGCGCATTATCCTGCTGAAAGTAGCCATCAGAAGTTGGGTACATTGTGGTCATAAAGGGATGGACATGGTCAGCAACAATACTCAGGTAGGCTGTGGCGTTGTAACGATGCTCAATTGGTACCAAGGGGCCCAAAGAGTGCCAAGAAAATATTCCCCACACCATTACACCACCACCATCAGCCTGACCCGTTGATACAAGGCAGGATGGATCCATGCTTTCATGTTGTTGACGCCAAATTCTGACCCTACCATCCGAATGTCGCAGCAGAAATCGAGACTCATCAGACCAGGCAACGTTTTTCCAATCTTCTATTGTCCAATTTCGATGAGCTTGTGCAAATTGTAGCCTCAGTTTCCTGTTCTTAGCTGAAAGGAGTGGCACCCGGCGTGGTCTTCTGCTGCTGTAGCCCACCTGCCTCAAAGTTCGATGTACTGTGCATTCAGAGATGCTCTTCTGCCTACCTTGGTTGTAACGAGTGGTTATTTGAGTCACTGTTGCCTTTCTATCAGCTCAAACCAGTCTGGCCATTCTCCTCTGACCTCTGGCATCAACAAGGCATTTCTGCCCACAGAACTCACTGGATATTTTTTCTTTTTCGGACCATTCTCTGTAAACCCTAGAGATGGTTGTGCATGAAAATCCCAGTAGATCAGCAGTTTCTGAAATACTCAGACCAGCCATTCTGGCACCAACAACCATGCCACGTTCAAAGTCACTCAAATCACCTTTCTTCCCCATACTGATGCTCGGTTTGAACTGCAGGAGATTGTCTTGACCATGTGTACATGCCTAAATGCACTGAGTTGCCGCCATGTGATTGGCTGATTAGAAATTAAGTGTTAACGAGCAGTTGGACAGGTGTACCTAATAAAGTGGCCGGTGAGTGTATGTCCAAGTCCTGATCGGGAGGTACAGTTCGATTCCAATCGAGTCTGAAACTACGTGATCGGGAATAGACATCCCTAGTTTTTTATTTGATCGGTTATTACTCAGAAATGGTAACTCGTTGCTGTGTCATGGGGTGCAACAGCGCAACACATGATTGCAAACATAAAAAAAATCAAAAATCTTTTACGTGGAAGCAGAGATACAGAGACCAATGTCCAACATAAAGTCACGTCAGCTTGCTTGGATTGCAGCTGTAAATAACTTTAATATACGACAGTAACGTATAACATCTGAACAATGTTTAAATACATTTATTAAAAACACGTTTAAATTTTGTTAGAACTACAGCTTACTATGGATAGTTACTAGGAGAGTAGTTTAGCTTACCTTTGTCCGGATTACTGTGTTCTCACAGTTTGCCGGCTACATGATCTGCAGGTCCTGAACCCATTCACTTGTGAACTGCATATGGGATTCCAACTACTTCTAGCTTTGAAACTTGTGAAATGTACGCACTCCCTCCACAAACAAGAAAAGAAAAAAAGCCCGTTATGTAGAACTGCGGCGGCAACAAGTTGTCGTCGGTGCTGCAGTCTTTTCTGGCTGGTTCATATGGATCCAAACAGTTTATAATGATGATTTTGTCCCTATATCAGTCTCTGGCTTCCATGTTTAGGGTATCCCTGTATAGTCCACATCCTTTTTGGGATTTTAACATGATTTTACATTCGTTTTCTCAAAAACTTAGATTTTTATCCATGATGTACTGTTTAAAAGGTTTGGTTACACTTTTTATGCCGCCAAGATGGCCGCCACATTCCAAATTTTTCAGAATGCAAAGCATAGTTCCAAGCCCTATTCCAGTTGAACTGGGAAACGTGCTTTTGCATTTGCTGGTCTAACATTATGGAACAATCTTCCGCTTTCTGTGATGCAATCCAACTTAAATTTCTTTTAAAACGTGACTGAAAGCCCATTATTTTAACTTAGCTTTTGGTGATTGATGTTTGTTTTATTGGTTGTAGTAATACTTTTATACTAATGTATTCTTACCTAGTTTTATTTTGCGTGGAGATATTTGTTGTTGTATTTTTCATTGTTTTATTTTTTGATTTTCTGTGCAGCATGTTGGTCAGCTGTCATGCTGTGCGTTAAAGTGCTCTATAAATAAATTTCACTTGACCTCATTTACTGTCAGGGATTAATAAAGTATTTTTGAAAAGAATTTGAATTGAAGGTGCAATATGGGACATTTATCTGAGTCATTGTGATCAGCAGGGCTGGGAGCATGATTATAGAGCCGAACATGTGATATTTTGTTGTCCTTCTCAGGGAGAAGCAACCAGAGAGCTGCTTTACTCTATTGAGGGCAATATTTTTTTTTTTTTTTTTACTTTACCGATTCCAAGATAGATTAGGACATATTGGTTACCCAGTGAAAAAGCTTTAGGAGCAGCGTTAGTATGTGAATTATGGATCTGACTGGTAGCAGTGGGGGCCAGATGGGGAGCCAGTGCACACAATCAAGAGTACTTACAATCCCATTGACGACTCATGCTGAACAGGTGAGAGGGGTTGATAGGGGGCCTGCCCCAACAGCTTCTGCTCTAGGTTCTATACCAGCTGGGTTTGGCCGTGGGGTGGGCAATGCCTCTAGGTGCTCTGAAGGATGCTGATAGTTCTCCTGGTGTTGGATGTAGCCCGCCTTAGTTTGGTGAGACCTGGCTGCTGCTGGGAAGCTGTGGGCTTTTGGCCTGCGGCTTGGGTTCTTGTCCTTCCTGGCTCGCCTTTCTGTGGGGCTCCTTTAAGACCCCCTTCTCCTACTTCCCACCGTGCGGGGTGCGGCTCGAGTCCATGTCTGCCGCACTGGTGGAGGGTAAAGCAGGGCTGGAGTCACTGGCACGGGCAAGTGCCTAGTTGGGGTTGTGGATAAACCCTGGGTCACTGAGCCCTGGCCTGAATGTGTACTGGGGCGGGGGTGCTTGATTTTTGGGGCTCCATTGCCTGTGTCTTCTTGGGGCACCTTCCTGCTGGAGGTGGGGGCTACTCTGCTCTCTTGCAGACATCCCCTGGTGCCAGTCTGCTTGGGGCTTGACTGAGGTTAAACTTGCGTGGTAAGACATATTGTATCACTTTCCTGTTTGCCTCAGTTACACAGTTTGATTGTCGATCTGTCTTGTCTCTTGGCATCTTTTTGGATTTCCACTAGTTTACTCGCACTTCTCTTATAGTTGTTCTGTATTCTCACTTCAAGAGAATCTTTGTTTTTTTTAAACATTTTTTAGCTTTTATTAAAGCAGTATGGTTCGCCATCTAGCCCAGCTTAGCATGTCTTCTCTCACCCCCTCTCCTGCCTTGAGCTGCTCCATGTGTCAGATGGAATCATGGAATCATGGCTCCATGCTGTTGAAACTCCAGTAAATAGTCAGGTTCCTATAGCTAGCACAGAGCCACTAAGAGTAGCTTCCCTTAGCCATCCTCTGGCAAATCTTGAACAGCCAGGAGCTCAGACCGGCTGGGTGCTGGTCAGAAGGAAGCACAGTCGTAAGTCTTAGCCCCCAGTTCACCACTGACCCGTCCATGTTTTAAACCCTTTTTCTCCACTCAGCGACACACCTGCTGAGAAAAAGACTCAGGTTATTGGTAGCTCCATAGTCCAAAAGTGGCATTAGAGACACCAGTGATCTTCATCAAATGCCTTCCGGGGGCTAGAATTGGTGACACAAAAGGCTACCTGAAACTGCTGGCTAAGGATAAGTGTAAATACAGTAAGATTTTTATTCACCTCGGCAGTAATGACACCCGGTTGCACCAATCGTAGGTCATTAAAGTTAATGTTGCTTCGGTGTGTAACTTTGCAAAAACAATGTTGGACTCCGTAATTTTCTCTGGTCCCTTTCCCAGCCGGACCAATGATGACATATTTAGTTGTATGTCTTTGTTTCATCACTGGTTGTCTAGGTGGTGTCCTAATAAGAATGTGGGCTTAATCGATAACTGGCAGACATTTTGCGGAAAACCTGGTCTGATCTGGACAGAGGACATTAATCCTACTTTGGATGTGCAGTTCTCCTTTCTAAATATATGGCTGAATTTATTACTCCTCAAAAACCATTACAATTCAAGGTACAGTACAGGGTTCAGACCAGAGTCCAGTCCAGTCTAGTCCAATTCACTGAAAAAGCACTGGTGAAAGTTTCTAATGATATTCTCATGTCCTCAGACAGTGGACTTGTGTCTGTGCTTGTCCTGTTAGATCTCAGTGTTGCATTTGACATTAGATCATAAGATGCTATTGAAGAGGCTTGAATCAGGAGACTGCATTAAACTGGTTTGGATCATATTTAAATGTACAGTGTGTAAGAATTAGACCATGCCAAATCTGAGTCCCACAGTTTATGTAGAAAAAAACGTCTGCTCTCAGCCACTCTCCCCCTCATTTTTCTGTTGAGTTGCCAGTTCTGTTGATTCTTGTTTAGTTTCTCTTGTATTTGTTCAATTTTTGGGAATGTCTGAAGGCCTATTTGTTCAGCGTTGAGTTTTCCCAAATGCGTTCGAACGCCCCATTACGTGCAGCTCAGCTGCTCAGTTGGAAGGATGCGGTGGTTTCTTACTTTTTGCTGCTGGTTGTTTTGGAATTACAGCTGCTTGTGTTGAGGACATGGGAGCCTTGCAGACTTATATGTGATTCGTTATCGAACCATGAAGTCTGGATGTGTAAATAATGATTCCTAATTTTAAAATGACCAAAACTAGGGACCACCCAGCCGGCAGAAATCAAGATCTGTTAAAATGTGACTTTATTTTCAACATTCAACATTAGACTGTTGTATAAGTATTTCACTGTAAAATTCTTACATACTGTACCTTTAACTGAAAGATTTCAGTTTTTTCATGTAAATAATGAATCCTCTTACGAAAGTCAGTCACGTAACTCTTTAGGGTTCAGTGCATGGAACCATCTTCTTTACCATATATCCATACCATACCATCTTTATTTATAAAGCACTTTTAAACACAACAAGAAGGTTGCACAAAGTGCTTAACAGCTTCATAAAATACCCCAATAAAATAATAAAAACAAAGACGTATATAATATAAATATATAAATATGAATAAAATAGGAATAAAAACAATTTGGAGGTCAGAGGGAATCAAAAGCAAGACAGGCATTGCAGTAGTCCAATCGGGAGGTGATACAAGTATAGACCACAGTTTCAAGCTGGCACTTACTGATGATAAATTTGAGTCTGGAAATTCTCCTTAACTGAAAAAAACAGGACTTCACAATGGAGTTGATCTGAGCATCCATCTTTAGTTTGGAATCAATCTTCACACCGAGGATTATGACTGACGATTTGAATGAGGAAACCAAAAAATCAAATTCAGGGGGACATGGAATGGGTTTATTATCATGACTGATGAGAATGATTTCAGTTTTCTTGTCATTCAGATTTAGAAAATTGACTGCAAACCACATCTTGACCTCAAGAAAACAGTCAAGAAAGACAAAATATGAGTTGTGAGGATGGATTGGGATGTAGACTTGGCAGTCGTCTGCGTACAGGTGATACTGGACACCGTACTTTTTAAAAATGAAGCAGAGAGGCAGAAGATACAAAGAGAAAAAAAAAGGGGGCCGAGAATAGAGCCCTGGGGGGACCCCCCAGGAGAGGTGAAGAGAGCGGGAGTAGCATTCGCTCAACATTACCTGAAAAGTTCTGTTTTTGAGGTAAGACTTAAACCACATCAGCGCAGTACCAGAGATTCCTATGAAGTGTTTGAGTCAATAGACAAGATCATGATCTATTGTATCAAAGGCAGATGAGATGTCAAGAAGGAGCAGAAGAGCACCAGAATCAGAGTCCAAGGTATTTAAAAGATCATTAAAAACACGGAGGAGAGCAGGTTCAGTGCTACGACCTTTCCCAAAACCTGATTGGAACGTGTCAAAGAGATTTTGATCATTAAGGTGGGGAAGGATTTGATTCTAAACAGCTTTTTCTAGTATCCTGGAGAGGAATGGAAGTTTTGAAATGGGACAGAAATTGTAGAGGATGGATGTGTCAAGGTTTGATTTTTTCAGTAGTGGTTGAACTACTGTGTGTTTGAAAGTCTGCGGAACTTCAGCATAAACCAAACTATGATTTATGACCTCTAGAATGTACAGACAAACAGATGGAAAAACATCACTGAGGAGGCGTGGAGGCACAAAAGTGGGTTTCAGCACTAAAAGTGGAGAAAAAGAGGTGTGTGTAAAGAGGTTTTTCAAGCAAGTCAGTGACTTTGATGTAAATATTTCATGTTTCAATGATTCATTCAATTTCTCAACTATGTTTTACTACTATGAAAGTGAAAAACAACAGTAAAAAAGTACTTTTGATAGTCTATTTGATAGTTTTTTTTTATTTTTGTTAAGAGTCATTTATAGACAATTTCAACATTTGAATAAAAAAGCAGCAAATTTCTGATTCAGATACTCTGATACTCTTCAGATCCCCCCCAATATTAAAACCCCCCAGGATGAGAACACGTTCATAGCAGGTAAAATGTCAGCAACAAAAGTCCCGAACTCATCAATAAAGTTTTTTATTATACTTGTGGGGACGGTAGATTAACACAGACAGCAGGAGGAGATGTATTAAAATCAAAATCTGACAGCTCAAATGTAGATGGGGTTACTGGTATGGGCGATTGTTTTAAATTGAAGCGAGAGTTAAAAACAGTCAACAGGCCGCCACCGCGGCCTGATGCTCTGGGCACGTTGAAGGAGTGGCAGCCAGTAGGTTGTAATTCCACGAGAGCGGCAGACTGACCAGGGGCGATCCATGACTCGGTCACACAGAAGCAGTCCAGATGATTAGAGATAAAGTCCTGCAGAATAAAATATTTATTACCGATGGATCTGGCATTCACTAATCCAAACTGAAGAGAGGAAACATCCAGCGGAGGTCCTGGAGATGAGGTGGCCGAGATCAGCTCGACGCGCAAGAGGTTGGAGGAATTAATTCCACGCCAGCAAAGATTGAAGGGAAGATGACGTAACGGAGGTGGATGACCATCACCGGGTACAACCTGGAGCAGTCAACAGGATCAAGGAGCCGCCAGGACGGACAGGGCCGGAGGACAGAGTCACCACAGGCTGGGAGAGAAGGCGGGGAAAGCGTCAGGTAAGCCTTCAGCTTCACTAGGCAGCCACTCCGTTGGTATCGCTTCCTGGTCCTGAGCAGGGATTCCAGTTATAAACATCCGGTCCAAGTTGTAATATTGTTGTTGAGTATAGAGCGATAAAAGAGAGCTCACATCAATCAGACAAATAAAACACACGAAATAAAAGAGCAAAATAGTAGATAGAGAGAGCTGACGGCCTGCCCATGACACTGGCGCCAGCTTCGTCATGTGGCATCTTAGTAAAATAAGACAATATGATATAAATTCAATTTCTATACTATCGATTAAGCCTGATGAGACTACCAGTTATGGTGATTACAAGCTTGTCTCAATTGCGTAAATTCTTGATTGACACTTCATTTTTGCTTTTAAAGGATCACATTTCTCCTGTTTTAGCGTCCATTAATTGGATTCCTGTGAAATCTGGAATACATTTTTGAATTTTACTTTTGATGTAAAAGAAAAGGACTTGAATTACCAAGCTCCAGTTTATATTAAAGATCTTATCGTTTCTAACAGAGAGCCTCGCTCCCAGACTGCAAATTGGCTTGTAATAACCTTATCGGTCCTTTTTTTTTTTGAAAGACTAAAACAGAAGGGGAAAAACAAATAATGAACTATAATTATTCTATTTTTTTAACAATTGGAGCAGCAAAGCATGGAAAATAAATAACTACATAGTAAAAAGAACAAAATGAATAACTTATTAAAAACACCATATAAACAACTTAGTTTATATGTCAAAAACAAAAAATACTATTTTAAAATGTTTAAGGTATTCAAATAAAACAGTAAAAGAGTGCAATTAAGAACCAAAATGAAAGTTTTTGATTGTTAAAGTGTTTAGTGCTAAATAAGTCCTCTGATTTAGGGCTTGTTGTTGCTGCTGCACTCAGTCAAACACTGTGCGTCTCTTTTTGAATTTGGTGTATTTTAGGAAAGTTGTTTGGTCAAATTACTAGTGTTCCCGCCTTTGCAAGCAAAGCTTTTATTGCATTTGTGACAGCGTGTATTGTCGGTATCCATTTTCGTAAAATGAAGCCAAATTTTGGATCTTTTCGTTCACTCGGTCATCGTACCTGCATGTAACTGCTGGTGAGTGGAGCTTCTAGTGAGAGCACGAGGTGAACACGGGAACACGCAGTCGTCTCCCCTCCCCGTGGTGTGCGCGCTTGTTAAGGAGGAGCGGACTGCTAATACAGTCTTTGGCTTGTGTTTATTTATCCCGCAAAAGATGATTATGACGTTAATTTACCATTAGTGCATTACCTAGTGGACCGTCAGAATCAGCTCCGGGGCTAATTTAATACCGGGGTTCAGTACCCATCCCTAATGACGACTGGCCCAAAATCCATCAGTGTTTGTCTCTTTCCTGTCAGTTCAGACCCCAGTAGGCTGAGGCAGAAGGTCGCCCATCATGAGCTGGGTTCTGGTTCTGCTAGAGGTTTCTTCCTGTTAAAAGGGAGACCACAGTAGGTCAAGGCAGAGCTCATCCTGGTTCTGGTTCTGCTGGAGGTTTCGTTCTATCCTCAGTGGGTCCAGACAGAACTCATCCTGGTTCTGCTGAGGATTTCTTCCTGTCCTCTCAGACCCTATTCAAATCAGTTGATTCTTTACACAGGAAATGTTTTATTTTTACAAATTGACTTGTTGTTTCTGTGACTTGCCTTATCTTATGGACTGGGACTCTAAATAAAAAGGAACTGAATTTGCATTTAAGAATGAGTTTTCAGGCCTGGCAATTAAATGTATCTAGAGTGGAAATTATTTCCGACCTTACAGAGCTTAATGTCAGAAAAAAACATTAAAAAACCATGAACATCATCAATTGCAGATAAGCAGCAGAAGATGGATGGGTGGACCCCAAAGAAGCAGTAAAACCATTCTTTATAAAAGGATGCAAAATACTAATTCTCTCTCTTTACCATTTACAGTGTTTGTCTGGTAACCATCTGTGCAGGCAGATGCCATAACAGGATATTCCAAACAAAACATAGAAATACTACACACACACGCGCGCGCGCGCGCGCGCACACACACACACACACACACACACACACACACACACACACACACACACACACACACTATAGAGCATCACAGTAAAGTGCTGCATAATGCTACCACATGGCAGCAAAATATAACAAAAATCATCAAAGGAAATTAGAAACAGCACCTTTTATTTTTTTACTTCAGGCTAGAATTTTTTTGAGACCCACATCAAACAGGATATGACTAAACATAATGTGTTGAAAATCCACAAATATTTTGAGATAAAACACATCTGAAAATTTTCCCCTCACCTGTCTACCAAGTTTGGATCAGCATTTCTGGACAGCAGGAGCTCCACACAACGTGCAATTTTGTCTTCACTGGCAGATGCTGTACAACTGGCCATAAGCACTGTCCACTGATCTGCACAGAAGAACACTTACTCGTCATTTTTATTTTATATCAATATTTTTTTTCATCTCGGAATAGGGCTAATTCTAGAGCAATACAAAAGATCTGGAAAATAAGATCTAAACTCTCAGTGAAACAGGACAAACAGCTGCTTTTGGACAGTTTCCAGTGTATCTGAAATTGTTAACAAAATCCAAATGTTATTACCACTCTCTTATTACACTCTGACTTGGACATATAATTAATAAAAAAATAGGAGGTCTGTTTGTTACCAATAAACTTTCGTGGATAACTCAAGACACAACGTCTGATGTTGCCATGCGCAGCGGGGCAGGAAACAGTATACCTTGCTCTCATAGGCTAGTTTGTTAGCCAATCTGAGTCCAGCAAATTCAAATAATGAATATGAACGAGCTGCTGTCGAAGCAGCCTGACGGAAGGAGCCGGAACCACTCGAATTTTAATGCAGACAGATTGAAAGGTCTGTTAATCAGTGTTTCCTGACGTTTTTTTAGATATAAAATGTTTCATATTACTGGTTAATACTTAAGAAATAACCACAAAGTCCTGAAATTTGTATGAAATGGCTTCTTTAAGAGTTAAACGCGCTCAATTTTTATGCCACAACCAGTGAAATGTGGTCCAGCCGCACGTTAGAGGCTTATTTTTCTCTGACGATCCATTTCAATGAGAACTGGGAGCTCTGCTCTGTTGTTTTTTTTTTTTTAGTTTTTAGTTTCATTTTTTTTTGCTACATTTCTTCCTAAATTAAACAGTACCCTGTCTGAAATGATCTTTTATCTATTTTCTGTGAAGTGTTATGCTTTTAAATTTATGTATTTTTACTGGCAAATAACTTCCAAAATATCCAAATTGTTGAAATGAAAGGCTCCCGGCTGCTCGGATTTGCCAGAGGATGGCTAAGGAAAGCTAGTCTCAGTGGCTCTGTGCTCACTAAAGGAACCTGACTAATTACTGGAGTCTCAAAAGCACGGAGCCGCGATTCCAATTCAGACAACTTCGCCTCCAAAGCTACAGATAAACTACATTTGTCACACATACCATTATGAGTAAAGGAGGCAGAGGAATAACTGAACATCTGACACAGAACAGGTCAAGGCAGGAGAGGCAGAAAGAAAAGCCATGCTAAGCTAAGCTGGGCTAGCTAGCAAACCATACTATTAAAATAAAAGCTAAGAAACATAAAAACCAAAGATTCCCTTAAGGTGAGAGTGCAGAACAACTGAAAGAGTAGTGCTTATGAACGAATAAGTCAAAAATACCAGTAAATCAGTGGAAAAAATGCCAATAGAACAGAGAGCAACAACCAAATAGTGCAACAGAGACAAACAGGAAGTGACATGATACGTCTTACAGCAGCTGACCAGTCCATTGCAAGGAGCTCATGTGGCTGCCCCGGCCAGAACTTCCTGCATTCCTCTCCTAAGATCTTCTGGCCTCCTCACACCATCTTGCATTCCTCACTTATCCAACCAGCAAAAAAAATCCTCTGCTGTGTTCTCTAGCCAAACCCGCAGCCCAGACTTTCTCAAACGTCAGCCACCTGCTGCTCAGTGTTCACGTGAGCTGCTTATATAGACTTTTCCAAACTAACCTGCTCGTCACATGATGGGGAATCCCCTATGGCAAGCAAATGAGGTCAATAATCACCACATGAAGAGGCTGAACAGATGGATAAGTAGGACTGATTCTGTCCTGGAGACTGAACTGGAGTCTCTTGATTTGATTGTTCAAAGGAGGATGAAGAGCATGATGGAAAACCCTCATCATCCTCTTCAGAACAGAGTAACTCAACAACAGAGTGTCTTCAGCCAGAAGATTCTTCATAATCAGCTGTAGCAAAGACCGCTACAGGAGATCCTTCATAATCAGCTGTAGCAAAGACCGCTACAGGAGATCCTTCCTGTCCACAGCTAGAACCCTCTACAGGAGATCCTTCCTGTTCACAGCTAGAACCCTCTACAGGAGACCCTTCCCGTCCACTGCTAGAACCCAATGGCTCCCTGAAGAAGAACTGAGCTACAAGAACACTTAATATCCCTTCGGGGATTAATAAAGTATTTTTGATTTTGATTTGATATCCCCGGTGCTTCCAGCTGCTTGACTGGCAGACTCCACAGCACCAGCCTCGTTGTGCCAGACTATTTACTGAAGGTAACCCACAATGATGCCCGCTGCTCTGCCAGCTATTGGCTGGTAGATGTAAGCAAAATGCTAATGTCGTGCCGGTCAAATTTTATATTTTATTATATTTTACTTCAAATATAATTTCAAAAGGAAATGCTGTATTTTCATTCTACAACCCTCTAAACACTTATTTTGTTAAAAATATTGCTTTTTATGAAAATATTCCATATTGTACCTTGCAATGTAAAAAAAAACAAAAAACAAACAGTGGCTCTCTCTGCATACTGATCAACCACATCATGAAACCATTCAGTTGATGTGTTGGTCTCCCTTCATAAAACCAGTATAAGACAGAATGCCTATGTTTGACATGTAAACAGTACACTGTAAAATATTGTTTGCCAAGGTGGAAATTTTACCTCATCGTTCAAAAAACATTAGAAATGCTAAAAAATGCTGGCAGTCAGGGGCTTTCTGTTCAGATAACGACTGGAAGCAAGTGAGTTAAACCTTTTTCCTTTTAAACTCACTTAGACTCTTATTTAATTCTTCCACTACAGAGGTCGTGGCTGCTGGTGAAAAACAAGTAATCACAGATCAAGAAATTGCCAGACTATGAATATAAGGGTGATGACAACCACTGAAATAATGAAATTGTTCTGGTACCGTTACCATGCGCAGCGGGGCAGGAAACAATATACCTTGCTCTCATAGGTTGGTTAGTTAGCCAATCTGAGTCCAGCAAATTCAAACAATGAATATGAACGAGCTGCTGCTCGAAGCCTGACGGAATAAGCCGGAACCAGCCAAATGCTGACGTAGACAGATTGAAAGGTAAGTTAATCGGTGTTTCCTAACGGTTTTTAAAATATAAAATGGTTCATATTACTGGTTAATGCTTAAGAAATAACCACTGATAACTGAAATTTGTATCAAACGGCCTCTTTAAGTCAGCGCTTTTCACTACAGTTTATCATTCACCCATTCACACAGACTCACACGTTTGGTGGTGATAAACTTACACACAATGTAGCCACAGCTGTCCTGGGACACACACTGACAGAGGCGAGGCTTCCATGCACCACTGGACCCTCTGACCACCACCAAACAGGCAGGATGGGTGAAGTGTCTTGCGATCTTTTCAGGAAGGAGCGGGAATTCAAACCATGATATCTCTACCACCTGAACCTCTGCCACCCCTAAAGCTAAATATAGCTTTAGCCTGCCACTGCACCTCATTGTCTGCAACAGAAAATGTGTGTTGCAGAGAGCTGCCCAATGTATAAATCAAAGTATCCTAGCATGAAGAGAAAATCATTCAGTAATGTACAAAACGCATTTTCACACAATCAAAAATATTACACTAAATCGACCTAGCAATACCTGATTCAAATTTAAGTGCAGTGTAAGGTTTTAACCTGAAGAGAGCGCACCACTAACGGTTTTTGGTAGAAAATTAATAGTTTTATTAAAATGTGCCAACATACCAAAAATAATAACCCGAAATGTAGACAGGACTATTAAACACTCACTTCGACAGTTTATCAGCAAAAAAAGGTGCTTTGGTGGTGAGTCACACTTTTGACCATTGACTTAGAGCATTTGATTTGCATATCTATAGCTAAATTAATCCTGAAGGATACAACTTAACCAAATATTTTCCAAAAAACATTTAAAGACGGAGCTAGACTTATGTTTTCCATTTCTTGAAAATATTTTACCTTACATCCAAAAGGATTAACCAGTTTTTAGTATATTGTTCCTCTTCCTAAAATCACAACACAGATTTAGACTATGCTAAACCAAAATAAAAAGCTACTTTGGCCAGTGATGGGAACTAAATTATTTACCTGGAATCCAGTGCATCTAACAACTAACATACATGTAGATTACAGTGTGCATCTAACAGTGTACAAGACCCCTTTTTTAGTTTCTTCTGTGAAAAGTTTTCTGTGTCTTTGCAGGTGTTTGGCTCTATACGCATGTATGTGTTTGTGTACATTATAAATATGTTGGTGTAAACCAGACTGCCTGCTTGCCATACAAAGATTGGTGTAAATAAATCTGTGACTTGAAAACTGGCGAGAGAACAGGACAGCAGCACAATGATTGTTATCAATCACTCCCGCATTCCTCCACTCATTCTAACCAACTGGACTGACGCCATCAGGTCAAAACCAAACGTCATCCGCCAGTTTAATTGTTTCCTTCATGGGCCTCAAGCAGCAAATACCAAGACCATGTGAAATCAGTCACACAGTTTCACTCAGCATTTTTGATTTCGACCTAATTAAAATCAGATTTCAAACCAACAGCATTGCTCAACTTTGTGTGGAGACTTTCAGTGATCATGAAGATTTAAAGATAAATTATAAAGACAGAAAAATATCTTAAATCATGCATTAACTACAGAATCTGCAGTGCTTGTCAGGCTTCTGTTTGTGTTGTGTATATAGAGTAAGACATACAGGAAGCATTGCCCACCCGGCCCTTATTCTGAGTTTCTGTCTGAATTTTCAAACTTTGTATGAAATTTATTTTTGAACACTGATAAAGTCGTTATAGTGGGAGATTCAATATTAATGTTGACACTAGCTACGTTTACATGCGCCAAATTTCCCCAATCTGATTAAAATCTTGGTCGATCGGAATTCCCAAATCCCTGTTTACATGGACACTAACTGAAATGATCTGATCATGTCATGAGTACACATGCACCAAGCACTCAATCAGGTTAAATGAGTTGAGCATGCGCACAGCGAGTTGTCTTTCTGGGGGAAGAAATAAAGTAAACTGCGCGTCTTTCCCGCCCCATCGTGTGCTCGATCTGAATCACGTTTTCTCCAATATGGACCCTCTGCGGGTGATTACCTTTATGTTTGGGTTTTTACTGGTCGCATTAACCAAGCTAGAGGCAGAATACATATTGCTACTGCTCCTCCACCACAGGAGAGGAGAGCAGGATGACTGCGCCAGCAGACCACTTCTGTTTACCTCCCGCCATGTTTTCTACTTGAGTCTGCGAAAGCGGAAAGACGTCACGCTGAAGTTGTACGCATGCGCAGTGGGCTTTTTTCACCCTTTCTTTCCGAATGGGTGTATACATGCACGTCTATCCGAATGGAGATCGGACAAAGCCACCCCTCTTAATCAGAAGGAAATTTCATTCTGATCAGGCTGCATCGGATCAAAACATTCTCATTGACATGTTTACATGACGGATTTTTTTTCCGATTGGGCATTTATTCCGATCAAATGTGCCCATGTAAACGTAGCTAGTGATAGTTTAAATATAACATTTAATGATGGTTGTTTTTTTCCCCAAAATGTTCACAAACCAACTCACTATCATTATCATCATACTCTTGATCTTGTGAGTGAGTAGCTTATAGTGTTTCCTCACAACTCTCTTATCTGATCATTTTTAATAACCTTTGAATTTATAATGACAGACTTTACAGCTCTACATAGAAAATATAATTACTGCAGACGTTTATCAGAAAATGCTATAAGTCATCTGACTTAAGAATAGCACTTTACAAGTACACGCCATTTACCATTTTACTTTCTAAAAATGTCACGGCGAAAATGTGCATTCGGCTGTGAGACTTACAAGAATTTCTTCACCATTTTATTCAGGCAGCTTAAGGGGCAGCATTCATGAGAGGGAGAGCTGGGTGAGAGATGGGATTTTAGGTAAACAAAGCCTTTTACTTCCTGATCGAAGAATAACTCGAGATTATAAAGTTATATTTTAGGAGACATGAATACGGTATAATGCCAACAGTAATATCATATCGGTGCCTATCCCAGACGTTGAAAGCTGTAAAATATTAGGATACAGGGCTTGGCTTTAAAGAGGCCCAGTCAGAAAAATTTCACAACTTTGTGCTTATTCCTTATGGAAGCGTTTGTCTCATAATTGAACATGAAAACTGAAATGCAAAGTGCTTTATTGTTTTAATTAACAATGATCAATAGTCAATAAAATTAAAAATACGTCTGGATGATTGATTATTAATTTGGTTTATGAGTCAATAAATGTAGCTTTATTCTGAAAATGAAAAAGCATTTCTGTTAATGAATTGTCATTTTTAAATTTGATATTTCCAATTGAATTTTGGTAACTTTTTTCTAGAAGATTTATTGGAAATGAGATTTAAAATTAAATTTTAATTCATTCATTCACTGGCTGACTAACGTGCACACACACACTATCTGAATCATAAATCTGTAACTTTTCATACATTTTTTTAAATGTTGAAATTGTCTATAAATGACTATTTTTATACATAAAACAACATATCAAAAGTACTTCACTCAGTGAGGGCATAATTATCAGTGGCCGATCAATTGGAACACCACTATTTAGGACATGCAGATCAGCAAGTTTTACAGGCATTTATTTTATTATGGAATGGATTAATATGGTGCATTCACACCGGCCACTTTGTCAACGTCAAGCAACGCTCATAACGCTCCAAGTTTGAAGCTTGAAAGTTGAAGCTTGTAACGCCTGCCAGTCAGACCGCATAGGCGTAAAAGCTCATAACGCTTGACCGTTAAAAAGAGCGTGAAGGCGGGGCTTCCTTTGTTATCGGATGTTCTGAGCTATGGCAGATCATATAGAGAGAGTGGCTTAGCTTTTTTATTTTTTATTTACTCCGTTTGTGGATACAGCCCATTCTTCAGATGTGTTCTGAGTTTGAGGAGTTAAACCATTTGCTCCAGGAGCTACATATGGATGAGGTTTGCTTCCAGCGCTAATTCCGTCTGTCCCGCGCCCTATTTGAAGACTTCCTGCTTCCTTCAGGTACGTCCCTACGATGAGACGCTCTGATTGGTTGCCGCTTCAAGAGCGTTAAGAGCGTCAAAAATTCAGCTAGCTGAACTTTCTGCGTTTCAAGCGTCAACGCCTGAAACGCTTGAAAAGCTTGAAAAGTTGCCGCTCATAATGCTCACAAAGTGACGCAGAGCCGTTGACGTCTGTCTGACGCACTCCACCATAGACTTTACCTGTAAACTTGCTGCTTATGAAGTTGACGGTTGGGCCGGTGTGAACGCACCATTACACTGGAAAACTAAGACCCAGTGATGCGTGGCTTCTACATGTAAACATTAAACACTGCTCCGTGAGTACTCAGCAACATGGCGGCCGCACAACTCGCATTTCAGACTTTGTCCGGAACCAGAGTCTCTGTTTCAGTGTAAAAGAACATAAAATGTGTGAAGTTGTTTCCAGGTGGTCAGAAGCAGATAGAGTGACGCAGTTTGACAAACTGAAGCCATTTGTCCCACAAATCTGGATTTTTGGGCAATATGCATTGTCGAAGCCCAGCTGGTGCATTGTACAATGACGCTGACGGTCCGCCATGTTTGCTACTGCTGAGCTAACTTTGTAGGCGTGGTCTCAACTGCACGAGCTGATGAATACTAACGAGCAAAATCAGTGTGACAACACACTGAAAGGGTTTTCAAATTCAGGTGTTTCCATGACCTGCGTCATAAGCAATCACAACTGAAACCAAGAACAAAATATTCAATATAAAAGTCAGAACGTTTTTTATGGCAGGGCCCCTTTAAGTAAACAACTTATTGTACAAAATGTTTTTTCTTAATTTCAAGGGTCAAAATGATAGTTGCCTTTTACAAATTACCTGACCAAATAAACCTGATTCTGATTAAATGAATGGATTAAGTGATAGATCATTTCTTTTAATTATAAATATTTATTTGAAATATATATTTTTATGAAATGTATAGGCTAATAAGCTTCATAGTTCTGCAGGTTCTAGGAAATCAATGTTATAAAAACTAAAATGGTCAGGTCTGGATCGGTGACGTCACACACAGGTAAATCTTGAAGTAAGAGGGTGCAGAGCTCAGAAGTGAGATGACGTACATTGGATAATTAAACATAGGAAGAAAAAAAAAAAACCTGAAAGGGAGGTTCGTAAAAGTGAGAGAAGATTTTGGAAAATTCACAAAACTTCTCACACACCCTCATGCAACAGCTTTACTCCCCACAATATAATTTTACCCTCTCTCCAACATGTTTATACACTCACTCTTGCGAACTGCACCTTCATATAAGAGAAAATTATCTTGTGCTATACCTTCCTTACTGTTTTACATGTAACTTCACATAAATGTTGTGAAAATCAAAGATATACATTACTGCCACCAAGTGGCGGCAAGTAAAAATACCAATGATGCGTTTTAAGACCTGCTGATTATACTTTTATCCTGATAATGGAGCTGTTGCAGTTCTGCGACTTTGGTGGTTAAATTAACTCTTTAAATCACCAGTGAATCCAAAGTTATGGGATATTAAGGGATGTTTCAATCCTAACCTGCTTTGTAGTTGTCTGATTTTGAAGTGACTTGTCCCAAAAAATTTTAAAGTTAGGGGTTTTTATTTTGTTGAACCACTATTTAAAAAGTAATGTCTGATTTTCATTAGTTTCAATAACTTTGCTTTTTACTACTTTTGTCAATTTCAAGTTATTTTAGTGAATGTTGTTGAGTTTTCTTTCTTTAAAGAATTGGTATCATCTATAAGGCCTCTGCATCAGTATCCATGTCATGACTTTCATTCAATGTTTGGGACTTTCAGACAACAGGACGAGAACTTTAATGCCCCAATTGTGAAACCACCAATTATTCTCTCTGGTGCCTGTTCAAAACATGCCATCTTCTTCCAAACCAAAACCTTTGCAAACCCATCACTGGTCAGCGTGACAGCCAAACCAGACCACTTTTTCTGAGTGCTTAAATCAATTTATGACAAGCGTTTAAGTTGAGTTAGTTTGCAGTTAGCAATTAGATGTACTACTACTACTGTCATTTAGCAGACGCTTTTATCCAAAGCGACTTACATTGAGAGAACATACAAGCAAGAAATCAAAGAGAAGGAAACAATATAAGGAGGAGGACTGTTTGGAGTCCAGTTTAATTCCGACGCTGATACATCAAGTGTATCAATTTTTTTTTTTTTGTAGTGATAAACAACCAAATCGCTATCATAAATCATAAATCAATTCCTCCTTAAGACTGAAAGTGTTCTTTAAAGAGGTGAGTCTTAAGTCTGCTCTTAAAAGTAGGTGCCGACTCTGAGGATCGGACCGAGTTTGGTAGGTCATTCCACCATCGGGGGACAACAGAGGAGAAGAGTTTGGAACATGATCTCATGCCACGTTGTGGTGGAAGCGCTAGGCGTCTTTCAGCGGCTGAGCGTAGCTGACGCGTGGGAATGTAGGTTTGGATGAAGGAGTGAAGGTAAGTAGGAGCTGTGTGTGTTAGAGTCTGGTAAGCCAGAAGCAGAGCTTTGTATTTGATGCGTGCTGCAACTGGAAGCCAATGCAGAGAAATGAGCAATGGAGTGACATGAGCCCTCTTGGGCTGGTTGAAGACCAGACGCACTGCTGCGTTCTGAATCATCTGCAGAGGTTTAACCGAGGACGCCGGAAGACCGGCCAGCAAAGAGTTGCAGTAGTCGATGCGGGACAAGACCAGGGCCTGGACCAGAAGCTGTGTGGTATGGTCTGTCAGGAAGGCTCTGATTTTCTTGATGTTGTAAAGAGCGAATCGACATGAGCGAGCTACGGAGTTAACCTGCTCCTTGAAGGACAGCTGGTTGTCCAGTATGACACCAAGGTTTCTGGCGGAGGTTTTGGGGAACAGCGTGATGGAGTCAAGCTGCACGCTTATCTGAGGAGGTAAGGAGTTACTGGCAGGACAGACAATGAGGTCAGTTTTGGACAGATTAAGCTGAAGGTGGTGATCCCTCATCTACGCCGAGATATCTGAGAGGCAGGCAGATATCCGCATTGAGACGGAGGTATCGTCTGGAGGGAAGGAGAGGAGGAGCTGAGTGTCGTCAGCGTAGCAATGGTAGGAGAAGCCATGGGAGCGAATGATCTCACCTAATGAGGTGGTGTATAAAGAGAAGAGGAGAGGACCAAGGACCGAGCCCTGTGGGACACCCGTTGCCAGCTCATGCAGACTGAACATCTGTCCATGCCACGAGACTCTGAAAGATCTTTCCGCAAGGTACGAGGTGAACCACGAGAGGACCGGCCCCGAGATGCCAAGCTTAGATAGCGTCGAGAGGAGAATGAGGTGGCTGACGGTGTCAAAAGCAGCAGACAGGTCGAGGAGTACGAGTACTGAGGAGAGACCAGCCGATCTGGCAACCCGTAGTGACTCTGCAACTGGGAGAAGAGCGGTTTCAGTGGAATGGCCTCGCTTAAAGCCTGATTGATAAGGATCAAGTAGGTCATTGTCATGGAGGAACTGTGAGACTTGAGTGAAAACGGCTCGCTCTAGGATCTTGGACATGAACGGTAGGAGCGAGACTGGGCCGGGTCGAGCAACGGTTTTTTCAGCAGCGGAGTGACAGTGGCTTGCTTGAAAACTGAAGGAAAGACGCCAGTTTTCATGGAAGAGTTTATAATGTGGGTTATTGCAGGTTTGACGGCAGGAAGAATGCTCAGCAGGATATCTGTAGGAATCGGATCCAGAGGACACGTGGTTGGATTAGATTCCACTATGAGTCGGGAGACTTCGTCCTCATTCAGTAAGCGGAAGGAGCAGAGTGATTGACCGGAGGAAGGATGGACCAGACTGGGATGGTCAGGCTCGGAAAACTGATTTTCAATGGAGGCGATTTTTTCGGTGAAGTAGGTGGCGAACATGTCTGCAGTCAGCCCGGTGGGTGGCTGAGCAGGTGGAGGACGGAGAAGAGTATTGAATGTCTTGAACATTTTTTCCCATGTTAGGAGCATTTTGCATTTTGTTTTGGTAAAAAGCTATCTTGGCAGCCTTTAAGCAGGATGTGAAGCTAGAGAGCTTTTGCTGGTATTCGGACAAGTCAGAGAGATTTTTGGATTTGCGCCATTTCCTTTCAGCTGCTCTCAGACCAGCTCTGTGATCCCTCAGAGTGTCTGTGAGCCACGGACTAGGACGCTGCCGGGCGGCCAGCTTTGACACACGAGGGCAGACTTCGTCCAGAGAAGAAGCTAGTGAGGAGCAGAGCGTCTCTGTTGCCTCATTTACAGGCAGAGTTGAGAGCACCGAGTGGGAAGGGAGGGAGGAGCAGACATGCTCCGATAGCTGCGAGGGACTGAGAGATTGAAGGTTTCTGGAGGAGACAGTCTTTACTTTTGCGTTAGGTACGTGAGGGATGGAGATGCTGAATTTAATCAGGAAGTGGTCTGAGAGGTGCAGCGGTGTGACTTGCACGTTACCTGCAGATCAGTTTCTGGTCAGTACCAGTTCCAGTGTGTTGCTAGCTCTGTGTGTTGGGGAGTCTGGACCAGATTGAGATAGAAGGAGTGGACCAGGGCCAGAAAGTTATGAGCTTGTGTTTTGTCGATATGAATGTTCATGTCGCCCATAACAATTAAAGGGGAGTTATCATCCGGAATGTCGGATAGGATTGTGTCCAGTTCATCCATAAATTGCTCCATGTTGCCTCCCAGTGGGCGGTAAATAACCAAAACATAGGCAGCGATGGGCTTAGAGATTCATGAATGAGGAGCAGGTAGTAGTGGTTTGCAAGGAGGAAAATTTCCACATTTTGGAAATCAGGATGCCTGTACCGCCTCCTCGCCCAGCAGGATGAGGAGTGTGTGTGAATCCTTTATTAGAAGAGAGGGCAGCTGGTGTTGCTGTGTTGTCAGGATGAATCCAGGTCTCGGTCAGGGCTAGGACCTGTATATCGGAGAGGTGCGGCAGAGAACTGATGAACTCTGTTTTGTTAACTGCGGACTGACAGTTCCAGAGGCCGAGGGTAACGGAGGATGTGGCAGCCCGACACGCCATGGGCTGGATGAGGCAGTGCGGATTACGTTGTCTATAGAGAGTACGGCGAGGTCTGTGCCCAACTATGACTGGGATGTGTGATTTGCACATGGTGTCTGTGTAGTGGTTTGTACTTACTTTGCTCGGTGGACTCGCGCAGGTAGACTCGCAGGTCTTGACCCTCTGTGGTCTTAACCGATGTGGGACCAAACACGCTGACGCCTCGCTGACGCTCAGTCTAATGTGTCTGGCTATATACCTAACAATCACACAGTTGATTGGCTAAGCTAATTGCAACAGGCTGACACCCGCGTGACTGCCCCAGTATTACGTAACCCACGTCACCAGTTTCGCCCGGAAGTAAACAGTGACCGAACTCAGCTCACCTGAATTATCTGCTACCTTGCTCTAGTGGAATCCCTGCTTGTTCTGCCGTGAACAGCAAAGTTACTCACTTTTAAACGGGATTTTTTTTCCTCAAATCACGTGACCCGCGTCACGAGTCCTTTCCCGTATTTCCGCCCCAGTATTACGTAACCTGCGTCACCAGTTTCGCCCGGAAGTAAACAGTGACCGAACTCAGCTCACCTGAATTATCTGCTACCTTGCTCTAGTAGATGTGTTCAGAAAAACAGTTCACCACCCCATGGGCTGAATTTGGGCTTACAAATGTAATGCCTACAACTTACCCCCCAAAAAATCTAAAAAAGTAGGGTGAAATCAAAAATTTCAGTGTTGTTGAACAAGTGATATTCAGCAGTAAAACTGATTTACTGAATTCCTGGCAGACACTGAAAATTAATGGCGCACTGAGAAGCCAACCTGATCAAGTATACCAACAACAGTAGTGGTACGCATACAGTGGTGAAGTAATACAGATGTTGTACACTTGAGAAAACAGCACAAAACTGATAAACGGTCTCATGCAGATGTTAAGAGGTTTAAAATCTTTCAGTATAGTGTTCCCTAATATCAGCACAACTTTTTGAACAAGAGCTGTTTATATGCTTGAAGTACATCCAAAGATTCTGCTCGCTTTGCGTGGCATCACTGGCAGGTTAGGTAATGACAACTGAAAACTAGCTATAGAAATCCACTTCAAAATTATCCAAAAATCCCTTTAACATGACTGATGACCTGACATTAAATCAATAAATTAACTCATTCAGTGCCTAGACGTCTATAGACGCTAAACTGAATCCAAACGCTCAGTGCCATAGACGTCTTCACGTCTCTACAGCTTTTATTGGATGAAATCCCGCAAAGCATTCTGGGGCAGCTGCTCGCTGAATATGAATTCATTACAGGCTGTATTGCTGGGTTTCACATGACGTTACGCTGACGTCACCAAATGCAGATGGGGGTCAGGAAGTAACCGCCGCTGCACAGAACCATGCTGAACTCTGCTGATTCGGCTTAAAAATGCCCAAAATCTGTGCGGTCTACGATTGTTGCAACCGCTCTAATCGGGACAAAGACAAACGTTTTTTCGTGTCTCGAAAGTCGTGTGCCACAAAGGTCTTAATTTTAAAAAACTTACCGAAAGAAGACGGCAGAAATGGATCACTTATCTCGAGCTTAAAACAAGATGCGCAGCAACGGACAATGCTAGAGTTTGCAGCGATCACTTTCTAAAATGTTGAATAAAAGGGTTTAATAAATGTTCTAGTGTTTTAGTGAACATTTACTTAGAAACACATCTACAAAAATGGAAGGTAAACAAGTTTTTCTCTGGCCACAAACCATGTTTTTATGGGGGGTTCTGTGGATCTCTGTGAATGGTTGAACTACATTATAGAAATATATAGAGAGAAATTACTTAAAATCATACAAATCTAATAGAAATTTGGATTTAAAAAGGCATAATAGAGTATTTACAGTGGGGCAAAAAAGTATTTAGTCAGCCACCAATTGTGTAAGTTCTCCCACTTAAAAAGATCAGAGAGGCCTGTAATTTTCATCATAGGTATATCTCAACTATGAGAGACAAAATGAGGGAAAAAAATCCAGAAAATCACATTGTCTGATTTTTAAAGAATTTATTTGCAAATTATGGTGGAAAATAAGTATTTGGTCAATAACAAAAGTTAATCTCAATACTTTGTTATATAGCCTTTGTTGGCAATGACAGAGGTCAAACGTTTTCTGTAAGTCTTCACAAGGTTTTCACACACTGTTGCTGGTATTTTGGCCCATTCCTCCATGCAGATCTCCTCTAGAGCAGTGATGTTTTGGGGCTGACGCTGGGCAACACGGACTTTCAACTCCCTCCAGAGATTTTCTATGGGGTTGAGATCTGGAGACTGGCTAGGCCACTCCAGGACCTTGAAATGCTTCTTACGAAGCCACTCCTTCGTTGCCCGGGCGGTGTGTTTGGGATCATTGTCATGCTGAAAGACCCAGCCACGTCTCATTTTCAATGCCCTTGCTGATGGAAGGAGGTTTTCACTCAAAATCTTACGATACATGGCCCCATTCATTCTTTCCTTTACTCGGATCAGTCGTCCTGGTCCCCTTGCAGAAAAACAGCCCCAAAGCATGATGTTTCCACCCCCATGCTTTACAGTAGGTATGGTGTTCTTTGGATCCAACTCAGCATTCTTTCCCCTCCAAACACGACAAGTTGAGTTTCTACCAAAAAGTTCTATTTTGGTTTCATCTGACCATATGATGTTCTCCCAATCCTGTTCTGGATCATTCAAATGCTCTCTAGCAAACCGCAGACGGGCCTGGACGTGTCCTGGCTTCAGCAGGGGGACACGTCTGGCACTGCAGGATTTGAGTCCCTGGCGGCGTAGTGTGTTACTGATGGTAGCCTTTGTTACTTTGGTCCCAGCTCTCTGCAGGTCATTCACTAGGTCCCTCCGTGTGGTTCTGGGATTTTTGCTCACCGTTCTTGTGATCATTTTGACCCCACGGGGTGAGATCTTGCGTGGAGCCCCAGATCGAGGGAGATTATCAGTGGTCTTGTATGTCTTCCATTTTCTAATAATTGCTCCCACAGTTGATTTCTTCACACCAAGCTGCTTACCTATTGCAGATTCAGTCTTCCCAGCCTGGTGAAGGTCTACAATTTTGTTTCTGGTGTCCTTTGACAGCTCTTTGGTCTTGGCCATAGTGGAGTTTGGAGCGTGACTGTTTGAGGTTGTGGACAGGTGTCTTTTATACTGATAACGAGTTCACACAGGTGCCATTAATACAGGTAACGAGTGGAGGACCGAGGAGCCTCTTAAAGAAGTTACAGGTCTGTGAAAGCCAGAAATCTTACTTGTTTGTAGGTGACCAAATACTTATTTTCCACCATAATTTGCATTTAAATTCTTTAAAAATCAGATAATGTGATTTTCTGGATTTTTTTTCCTCATTTTGTCTCTCATAGTTGAGGTATACCTATGATGAAAATTACAGGCCTCTCTGATCTTTTTAAGTGGGAGAACTTACACAATTGGTGGCTGACTAAATACTTTTTTGCCCCACTGTACATGTAGATACTAGCACATAAACACATTCGTTATTAGCATTAGCAATAGTATTATTATCACAAATTAAAAGTAGCACAACTCACAACTTACCCGTGCAAAAACAAGACGACAGCCATTTAAAGCTTCTCTGGATCCTAAATCGTTGACCCAAACTGATACAAAATAGTTGTAGGCTTCCAGGCTTTTGAAGACTCTCATTTGATTTGCTGTGTAAAAAGAGGTATGCAGGACGAGATAGTTTTTGTCGATAGCTTCAATACAGGGTAAATCCTCCAGACTGTATTTAAAGTCTAATTTTTTTAAACTATACAGGTCATAACCTAAATGAAGATATATTTTTTCGCGATATCGCGTCTGTGCTAGTCCATTTAAAGCCTTACTATAGTTGCTTTCCGACATCGCGCTGTGTTGTTGTGGCCAAGTGAAACACTTCCTGACCCCCATTTGAGTTTCGCGCGGCTTCCGAGTCACGTGAGTGAAACCCAGCAATTTAGTCATATGATCCAGGAGTGGCAGTGGTGCACTTCTCTGGGTAAGATCTCCATTATTTACCATTTAATAAAGCCATGTGGAGCAGGGGAGGATCCAGACACTCAGGACGAGACAGACGGTGAATACTGAAGGGAGATTCAGAGTCTGGGAAGCGCTCTCGTTGTTCAGAGTTATTCCAAACTAATATAGAATTTATGGAATTGAGAAGGTGGTGGAGTTTATTACATGGATAAAATCCCTCCAGCGTGTCTACCGGATCTACCGGGAACGAGTATTGTGTCGAAGGTGGCCCGGTTTTTGATCCAGCTAGTCATTTTCAGACCAAAATAAAGAATGATTCGCTGCATAAAACACAAAGTAAATGTTGATAGATGAACCAATGCCAGGGGGGAGGGGGGGGAGAACTGACTTAAGGTGCATTCACACCGGCCCAACCATCAACTTCATAAGCGGCAAGTTTCTATGTAAAGTCTATGGTGGACGGGCGTCAGACAGATGTCAACGGCTCTGCGTCGCTTTGTGAGCATTATGAGCGGCAACTTTTCAAGCTTTTCTAGCGTTTCAGGCGTTGACGCTTGAAAAGCTAGGAAAGGTCAAAGTTCAGCTAGCTGAACTTTTGACGCTCTTAACGTTCTTGAAGCGGCATGTCAACCAATCAGAGCGTCTCATCGTAGTGACGTAAGATGTCACAGCACGTAGCCGGAAAGAAGCGGGATCAGCCAAAATGGAAGATAAATTAACCTCATCCAAACGTAGCTCCTGGAGCAAATGGTTAAACTCACCAAACTCAGAACGCATCTGAAGAATGGGGTGTATCCACAAACGGCGCTGATGCACCCGACGTCGACGTTGTCTAGATCTATGAAGTAAATAAATCCAAGCCACTGTCTCAATATGATCCGCCATAGCTCCGAACATCCGATAACAAAGGAAGCCCCGCCTTCGCGCTGTTTTTCGGTCAGGCTTTACAAGCTTTAACGCCTATGTGCTCTGACTGGCAGGCGTTATGAGCTTCAACTTCAAACGTCAAATTTGGAGCATTATCAGCATTACTTGACGTTGACAAAGTGGCTGGTGTGAATGCACCATAAGTCACTCACAGTATCTGAATCAGAAATCTGTCTCTTTTTTCTTATATTTTTTCAAATGTTGAAATTGTCTATAAATGACTCTTTTTAGACATAAAAGAAACTATCAAAAGTACTTTTTGTTTTTTTACTTTCATAGTAGTAAAACATAGTTTAGATGTTGCATGAATCATTGAAACATGAAATTATTACATCAAAGTCACTGATCTGCTTGAAAAACCTCTTTAACACAAAACGCTCTTTATCTCAGCTTTTAGTCCTGAAATGTCTGGATTTTCATAAAAGTTCCTCTTTTGTACTGGAGATTACTAAATAATAGAAAAGGGTACAAACATTGTTTTTGCTGCTGAAAGAAGAAAGACCAATCTTTGTGATGATGGTTTCAGAATTCACATAGGAGAAAATATTCTGTGGGCCTTCAAAAATCAGTAAAAATGCTAAATATCTCTGGCACTGAGGGGGACATGAAATCTGAAAGTGGCACTGAATGAGTTAATATAGAAAGGCCAAACTGATGCATTTATTTTCAAGGACATTAAATACACAAGATTTTACAAAATTGTACGCTATATAAAAAAGTCACTTTTTTATAGCTAATATAATTTAATTTGTGGCATTTCTCCTTAAGTGATGGACTGCCGCAATGAATGAGACGACTGCACTATTCTGCACCTCTAAACGGGTCTCTGTAGATTGGGACGCACCCAGACATAACATACATTAAATTGTCCGGCTCAGATATGGAGAGTGTTGTATTACTTGTATTGGCAATCTGCGTTACCATGAGCGAAAATACAGATAAAACACTGATAATGCCACAAGTGTCCTGTCTAACTTAATCTGTGCTTTGACCTACCGATGTCATTCCAACTTTTATCTAGTCATTAGACATGGGTCTATAACATATTGAATCAATATGTGTTACCGTGTTACTATGGCTACATCATTAGCCATCAAACGCAACCAGCAGCTCATAAGAGACATTGTGTACACTATGTGCACATGTGATATATCAAAGTGATTGGGTTGACCAGGAGAAGTGAATCATTATGTGCAAACTTTGCAGGCGTGGTCTCAACTGTGCAAGCTGGTGAATACTAATGAGTAAAATCAGTGTGATGGCACATGATAGGATGTTCAAACCCACCTGATTCCTGCACCTCATTTAAGTGAAACAGAAAGAAAAGTTATTGTGCAATTTTCACACCCAGTACGAAACCAAGAACCACTGTGGAGCTAAAAAATTCAACATATAACTCAGGGGGGGAAAAAATTAATAGCAGGGCACCTTAAAGCTTCTAGTTTGTTTAAAATCATTTTTAAATCAATAGTGAGAAAGTTAAGATGAAAATTATACTATTATAATGATACTATTGGTTTAGTTACATTAGATAGTATTCCAATTTGTTATTTATTTTCAAAAATTGTTAGAAGCATAAAAAGGTTAATCTGGTAGTTTATTAAAAATTTTGTTTATTAGATTATCCTTTTTTTTCCTTGCTGTATGTAAATTTATATTAAAGAGGCCATTTCACACAAACTCTGACTTTGTGCTCATTCTTTAATTATTAACTTGTCATCGGAAAAATTCTAAAAATACACTAGAAACACTAATTTTTAGACTTTCAAGCTCATAGGAATCTGACTCCTTGAAAATTCACCTGGATTTGGACTTTTACTCATTAATACTCATTACACTAATTTGCTGGACTCAGATTGGCTATTAAACTAGCCTATCAGAGCACAGCTTCCTGTTTCCTCCCCCACTGTGCATGGCACAGTTTTCCCTGTTTGATACAGAGCTTAGGAGGGAAGCCAGCCTTAGCCTGCGCCCAGGCACAAAGCTCCCTCCTCAACCTGAGGACCCCAGGACATTCGGTCCTCTGCCCTGGAGGGTTGGACTTTGAAATTTTTCAACCTTTGTGTCCTGGAGCTTAGGAAGGGGACCGGCCTGAGCCCGCCCACAGAGTTAAACAAGTTAATACCCAGCTTTAGAACTCTCTGAGACTATTAGCATCATGAAAAAAATACAGCTCTGACCTTTGTTAAAATTAGCACTCGCTCCTCTGTTGAGTAGCAGCTTGGCCAGGTCATAATTGGCCACACTGACAGCATACATCAGAGGAGTCCATCCAAATCCAAGCCTGGTTTCCACATCCATTTCTGTATAAATCAGAACCAGTTAGCCGACACTTTTGAAGGCTGATTATATGAAGGTAAAATGCATATTACAAATATAGAAGAAATCATGTAACTTGTCCCTAATCCAATCTTCTGGAATCATGATCAGCTTCTACTCAGACTAAACAGCACACTCATTCTTCTAGTGATGACGCTGTTGTATAATAAAACAGTCAAAAGAAAGTTCAGCACACTGGCTGAGATACTATCATATCACACTGTAAGAAAAACATGTGCATGTAAAAATCCCAAATCTGAAACCAGCCATCCTGAAAAATATCAAATATATGTAACAAATATTTCAGTTCAGCTCAGTGACATATCAATTGCACTTGTAAAAGGAATTGCTGTCCTTTTTCAAATGAAACAAACTGAAAAACTGGTCATTTTTTTAAAAAGCTCTGAAATGGTATCATGGTTCATCTATTATTCTATTCTATTATTCATCAGACCCAGCTGGTTGATCAGAACCTGCTCGTTCATCTTAAAAATGGCTACTCAACAAGTAAATAAGTGAGTCTGACAGCTGAGAAGCTGATGCTCCACCAGAACAGGTGAGATCAGCTGACAAACTCCTCTTCTTTCGCTGCTCCTCTTCAAATCTCTGTCTGCCCGTATTGTTTGAAAGCCAGGCAGAGACACGCTGGAGTCCGGGATATGCTCCTTTAGCCATGTCTCAGTAAAACACATGATGCTGCATTCCCGATACTCTGGCTGGGTCTTCAACAGAGCTTCAAGTTCATCCATTTTGTTAGCAAGGAGATCTCACATTTGTCAGTATGACTGATGGAAGTGAAGGTTTAAACTTCATCTTTCTCTCTTCACTTTGCTCCTGTTCTGCATCCACGTCTTCTTCTTTTGAGCTCATCAGGATCCAGAGTTTCAATTTGAGGATTATTTCAGCCTTAGAAATGTCAGTTAGCTGCTCTTTCTTGTAAAGGAAGTCTCTTGTTGCCATGGTTACACATCATAACAAGTGGCAAAAAAGTGACAAATCAAGCAAAAAAAAAAAAACTCAATCAGCACAGCATCCAAATCAGAAGAAAAGTATTTAGAAAATATTTCCAGAAGAAAAAACTAGCAAGAAATACTCAAAAAGAACAAAAAAAAAGTTAGCAAATGCTAGCAAAGTCACAGAGCTACTCCAACAAGCTGCCACCAGTTGTAGCGCTATTCCGGAATGTTCTCCAGATCCCAGAAAGAGCTAGAATTCCCATCACTATTTAAGAGGTCAATACAAAACTGTCCAATCAAGAAAAGAATCAAGCACTTGCCAGTGTTTAACAGTTGTTCAATGGTATCCATGTCTCCTTCACTGAAGGCTCTTTTCAGCTTCGAGGCATCGTCCTCTGCATGAGATACGTCGTTCAGACTCTGAGGCAAAAGGAGAGAATATTCATAAACCAAACAATATTCCTTTTGCTTTTGTTAAGAAGAAATTGTTTTAAAAACTGCCTCATACAATGTAGAAGGATTTTATGTGCGATAAATGTCAGAATGTGAACAAATGTTTTACAGGAAATGAACTATACACTATACCAGGGGTGGCCAACTCCAGGCCTCGAGAGCCACTATCCTGTACATTTTAGATGTTCCCCTGATTCAAATCTGCAACCTCTCAGCAAGTCCTGTAGAAGCCTGTTCACGACCTGTTTATCTGTAGCAGGTGTGTTGAAGCAGGGGAACACCCCTGCACTATACTAACCAGTTAGTTTACAACCAACAGATGAACTTCAGTCTGTCAAAAGTGATAATAAACCACTAGTGGATTATTTCATGTTCATTTATAGCTGCTGAGACTCACCAATCTAATTTTTAAAAGTATAGAAAGAGGCCTGGGATATTAAAAATGTTCCTGCTTTATAATAAAGAAGTTTTTCTTTCTAACACAGAAGAATAACAACAACCCCAACTAACGCTGTGCGTTCCATACACTATACTATAACCAGTTAGTTTACAACTAATGGGGGTCCGTTCCAGAAAGCTTGGTCAACTTACCATTTGGTAAACCCTGAACTCATGGTTAATCAACCAAGAACGTTTTTAGCCTTAGTATGTCGGTTCCAGAGCACCTGATAAGAATCTGCTTAATTAACCAACTTCTTGTTAACTGGAGTTTGTGAGCGCGCAGCCGGAAAACATAAAGACCCTCTCAATGGATCATCGAATTCACGAGTCACAATGGAAAGTAAAGGAGGAAGCAAAGGAGCAGCATATTATTCAGAAGCAGTTGGAAGTCTTGATGCTGCTTATGAAGAATTCAATCCAATAATTATAAAGAAAATCAAAACAGCTGCAGCAGCAAAAGAGAGAATGTTGGTAAAAAGTAACAGAGTAAATGTGTGAGTTTAACAGATAACTCTCAACTCATCATTTTTATTTAAAAAAAATATTTAATTTTAATTATTCATTTTTCACCCTTTATTCCTAAATTGGGTTGTGGGGTGCTGGAAGATATGTCTAATCTAAAATGTTTTTCAATATTTTGAATAAAAAAATAACTTTATTTTGCCACCAATGTGTTAAGGGTAAAATACTAATGTAAATTAACTTAGACATACACTCATCGGCCACTTTATTAGGTACACCATGCTAGTAACGGGTTGGACCCCCTTTTGCCTTCAGAACTGCCTCAATTCTTCGTGGCATAGATTCAACAAGGTGCTGGAAGCATTCCTCAGAGAGTTTGGTCCATATTGACATGATGGCATCACACAGTTGGCTCAGATTTGTCGGCTGCACATCCATGATGCGAATCCCGTTCCACCACATCCCAAAGATGCTCTATTGGATTGAGATCTGGTGACTGTGGAGGCCATTTGAGTACAGTGAACTCATTGTCATGTTCAAGAAACCAGTCCGAGATGATTCCAGCTTTATGACATGGTGCATTATCCTGCTGAAAGTAGCCATCAGAAGTTGGGTACATTGTGGTCATAAAGGGATGGACATGGTCAGCAACAATACTCAGGTAGAAAATATTCCCCACACCATTACACCACCACCACCAGCCTGAACCGTTGATACAAGGCAGGATGGATCCATGCTTTCATGTTGTTGACGCCAAATTCTGACCCTACCATCCGAATGTCGCAGCAGAAATCGAGACTCATCAGACCAGGCAACGTTTTTCCAATCTTCTATTGTCCAATTTCGATGAGCTTGTGCAAATTGTAGCCTCAGTTTCCTGTTCTTAGTTGAAAGGAGTGGCACCCGGCGTGGTCTTCTGCTGCTGTAGCCCATCTGCTTCAAAGTTCGACGTACTGTGCGTTCAGAGATGCTCTTCTGCCTACCTTGGTTGTAACGAGTGGTTATTTGAGTCACTGTTGCCTTTCTATCAGCTCGAACCAGTCTGGCCATTCTCCTCTGACCTCTGGCATCAACAAGGCATTTCCTCCCACAGAACTGCCGCTCACTGGATATTTTTTCTTTTTCGGACCATTCTCTGTAAACCCTAGAGATGGTTGTGCGTGAAAATCCCAGTAGATCAGCAGTTTCTGAAATACTCAGACCAGCGATTCTGGCACCAACAACCATGCCACGTTCAAAGTCACTCAAATCACCTTTCTTCCCCATACTGATGCTCGGTTTGAACTGCAGGAGATTGTCTTGACCATGTGTACATGCCTAAATGCACTCAGTTGCCGCCATGTGATTGGCTGATTAGAAATTAAGTGTTAACGAGCAGTTGGACAGGTGTACCTAATAAAGTGGCCGGTGAGTGTATATTTACTCCTTGTTTAATCAGAAGATTCTCAAACCAGAAGAACCCTGTACCAAGTCAAGATAAAAAACAAGAACATTGTGAACTGTGTTACTAAAAAAAACTAATTCCTTGAATTATGCAAATAAAACTTGGTGTTTAAAGTGATTCTTCTTCAACACATGACCTGTCAGCACCAGGGATTGAACCACAATCCTCTAGATGAGAGGCAAGCGCACTAGACTAGAGTGTGCTGCTTGTTAGCTAATTAACCCAGGCTCGATATAACCATGTGTCTGTGTGTCTAGTCACATGACATAGTTTGTTTTATCAATTTATAGTAACGCACTGCATTTTACATTCAGTAATGATAACAGTGTTTTAACATTGAACATTTTAATTAATTAGATTATTCCTTTTAAAGTCCAAACGCTGCACAGGATCGTCATCAAAAGGGCACGCCATGCTCAAAACCCTCTCTGGAACAAACCTACCTGGAACATAACCTGCTCCCGACCAGGTTATGTTCAGAGATTAAGTTGCTATGGTTACTAACATACCTTGAAAGATACCTCCGTTTTTGGAACCGAAAATTCAGGTTATCTACAAACTTACCCTCAAACTTATCCGGCTATGTCACATAACCTGCTTTCTGGAACAAACCCCAGATGAGCTTCAGTCTGTCAAATGTAAACCACTGGTGGATTATTTCATGTTCATTTATAGTTGCAGAGACTCCCCAATATATTTTCCAAAAGTGTAGAAAGAGACCTGTGATATTAAAAATGTCCCTACTTTATATAAAAAAAATCTTTCTTTCTAACACTGAAGAGTAACAACAACCCCAACACCACATTTGTTCTTTCTTCTTCTAATTAACTAGTAGGAGGCGCGTGTTAATCCAGCTCTGTTCTAAATCTGAAACAAGGACAAAAAGTTTACATTTTCCAAAGGAACCTTAATGCAGGACGTTTTATCCGGAAAACAGCCGACGTCCCAATCATCATAACTGGCGTCGCTTTCATCTCCAGCCGGGAAGGAAAAGGTGCTCATGGTTCTAGCATACAGCTAACTAGCAGCGATGCTGGGTTCGAGCCGGAAAAACACAAAGTGGGCGGGGCTTAACACGTCCAAATTACTAACTTTTTGTTGTCGTTTGTCAGCGTCAGAACTTTTTTTTTCTTTTTTTCGCTCATGCTTTATTTTTCTTTTATAGGGTGGTAGTTGAATTCCCTTAGAATAAAATTTGATATTTTAATTTTACACATGAAAAATCATTTTAACCAATAAAACCACAATGTTTGGTTCTCTTATATAACAGAATATGCTCCTTGTTGAATATAGTTTGTTTTTAAACCCTGACAGGATTTTTTTCAAACTGCAGGACCAAACATGAATAAAAGAAATTGACACAAAGTCAACAGAAAGTCTAAAGTTCTTTTTTGCAGCCAGGAATATCATTCCATTTTTAAAAACAACAAAAAGAACAAAATTAAAATAAAATATGAGCAATTATTGAACCTTGATCAATAGCAAGTACAGTAAAGCCTTGGTGACAATTAGATTTTTGGACCATTTCCTTTGATTTTAGGTTGCGTTGGTGTGTTTTCAAATAGATAGATACATGGATGACTGGATGAAAAAACACCCATCAATCTATCTGCACAATTGTAGACCTGGGCCTTAGCTGAGCTCGGTGCTGGACACAGACACCTATGAGGGAGTCCTCCTGAAGCCTTCTGATGCCGACCAGCATGAAAAGGCAAAGAACAAGCTAATTGATTCTCTGTGCCAATGCATCACTGTGAGATTTAGTGATGTGAACAGTGGTGTCCTGCATGCTTTGCGACTGTGCTGACAGTTTGCACAGACACAGGCCTGAGTCCGTGTGCAAATATACAACAAAAGCAGCTGAGGGTTACTCAGATTCAGAAAAAGAATTGAAAATTGATTCAGAGGGAAGATATACATAAAAATAAATGAATGTTGGCACTTCCTGTGTATACTTTGTTGTGTTTATTGCATTTTGGGCTTTTTTCATGATTGCAGTGTTAATAAAGTTTAAAATTTTCCTTCAGTGGCATTCATAATCTCCTTTTTTCATCAAAGAAAAATTTGGCTAGTGGAAATTCTGATTGGCTGGTAACTTCAGAAAGCTACTAGCCAGTTTGGCAGGTGATCAAAAAAGTTAATTTCAAACCCTGGTGAGCATACTGTAATTTAAAGTTATTCATCACAAACTAATTTGCGCTGCACTATCAGAGTCCTGCAGAGGGTGGATTCAACACTCAAGAAGACAGTTTCCTCATTTAGAGCATTGATACTTGCAGTGATGTAGATGAAAATATGTGGCCAGACAGACGGGAGCATCTAGTTGTCCATGATTGATTTGCAGCACTGTCAGTTTTACATTATTTTCCATTTCAAAATCAGAATCCTTTTTATTACCAAGTAGTATTTGCATAGTACGAGGAATTTGTCTTGGGTGAAGGAGTGCAGATGATAGATCAAGTGAAAATAACAATAACGAAGCTAAATATAAGAACCAACTAACAACAGACAATACTTACATGACCAGGCATTTATTCCAAGTGTCCATGCAATTCTTAATGATACGCTGCAGTCAACCCTTGTTCTTTGCTGATGCTTTAGTAAACCAGATGGAGGAGGTGTGGATGGATTTGATGATGGAGGTGTAGAAATGCACCACCATTGATGTTGGGGGGTTGAGCTTTCTCAGTTGTTACAGGAAGTTCATCCTCTGGTGTGCTTTTTTTAGGTGAGGGACCTGATGTACATCTCCCTCTTGAGGTCCCGAAGGATGATGGTATCCAGGAAGTGTAAGGACTCCACTGTGTCCACTGGGAATTCTCTAAGGGTAATCGGGCAGGAGGGGTGAGTTCTTCCTAAAGTCCACAAACATTGCTACTCTCTTAGCTGCATTGAGGTTGTTGAGCTCACTCCAGGACACCAGACGGTCAGTCTCACACCTGTAGGTGAGAGATGAGACCGATGAGGGTGGTGTTATCTGAAAACAGACGGATAACTGGAGGTGCCTACAGTAAGGTTAACTGAGCCAAAGGGAATTTATATTAGAGCCCTGCACTCCCGCGGGAGTCCCGCGGGATCCGCGGGACCCGACACAAAGCAATGCAGCGCGGGACAAATAGAGAAAGCTCATTGCGGGCGCGGGGCGGGCGTAGGAGTGCACAATGCGGGAGCGGGCGGAGCGGTGATAAGCTGCAGTCCTGCAAACTAAAAATAAAACTAAAATACACAATGTGTACTCTCTCTCGGCTTCGTCCCACCGTCCAAACAACACAATAATAAGCACAATATCAGGCTGATTGAGTCTAAATTTATGCAATGAGTGAGCAGGAGTCTGATTGAATGTTTGGTTTTTTTGTGCTGTGATGGTTCTGTGACAACCAGCAGCTCCAGCTCCCTCACGACCATCCATCTCAATAATCTGTTGTCTCCAGATGTGTGTTGGGGATCGCCTCAGCTGCGCATGCCACTTGCCAAGTTGGCAACGCATTCCTTCCCCACTGCCCTTGGTGAATGATCGGTCAGTGGTATGCTCTAAACTCAGCATTTAATTACCCAAGCCAAAGACAAGAACTTTCGTGAGAAATAACGGGAACGTCTGAATCATGCGGGAATTGCGGGCGGGAGCGGGACAAAATACAGCAGGAGCGGGTGGGAGCGGGACTTAAAATCATAGTCCTTTGCGGGCGCGGGGCGGGAGCGGGACTGTACTATGCGGGAGCGGGCGGGAGCGGGACTGGAAATTCCGTCCCGCTCAGGCCTCTAATTTATATTTGATGTAAATGTGTTTTTGTTTTGTTTTTTCAGTTGCATGATGCTGTGAACAGTTGCAAATATACAGTATAGAATACTGTATAGTACATATTCAATGTCTTGATTTTTATTTAACTCTTAGTTTTCAAAAAGCCATACATGGTAAAAAATGCTGTCTTGACTTTATATGACATTGAGAAGCACTTCCTGAGTCACAAGAACCTTTTGACTCAAAGATGCTGCAGTTATAACTTGTCAACTTGACATTGACACTTTCATTGACATAAATACTTGAGTTGAAGAACAAATTATCCATTTTGATTAACTTATTCAGTGCCATTGACAGACGTCAAACTGAATCCGAACACTCAGTGCCATTGACGTCTTGACGTCTCTACAGCTTTTATTGGCTTAAATCCTGCAAAGCATTCTGGGGGAGCCGCTCACTGAATTTGAACTTGTTACTGTACTATGCTGTACTTAGTCCTATAATCCAGGAGGGGGCAGTGGTGCACTTCTCTGGGTGAGATCTCCATTATTTACCATGTTATAAAGCCATATGCAGCGGGGGAGGAGCCAGACACTCAGGACGAGACAGACGGTGAATGTGGAAGGGAGATTCAGAGTCTGTGAAGTGGCGGGGAAGCAATCTTGTTTTTGACAAAGTATAGAATTTATGGAATTGAGAAGGTGGTGGAGTTTATTACATGAATAAAATCCCTTCAGCGTGACAGTCGGATCTACTGGGAACGAGTATTTGTGTCAAGGGTGGCATGGTTTTTGCTCCAGCTCGTCATTTCAGACTTGTGATGTCTTCAGCCTGACGTTGAGGTTCTTCTGGCGATTCTAGTGAAGCTGAGGTGGATTTATCCGACCAGTATCTCCTGTTAGAATCATTTGCAGGCAGCAAGGACCAAAATAAAGATCCATTCACTGCATAAAACACACATAAATTGTTGATAGATGAACCGATGGCAGACTAAGTTGCACGCACACACACACAGAGTATCTGAATCAGAAATCTGTCACTTTTTTTATTTTTTCAAATGTTGAAATTGTCTTTAAATAACTATTTTCATACATAAAAGAAACTATCAAAAGTACTTTTTTACTTTTGTTTTTTTAATTTCATAGTAGTAAAACATAGTTCAGATGTTGCATGAATCATTGAAACATGAAATATTTACATCAAAGTCACTGATCCGCTTGAAAAACCTCTTTAACACAAAACACTCTTTATCTCAGCTTTTAGTCCTGAAACGTGTGGATTTTCATAAAAGTTCCTCTTTTGTACTGCAGATTACTAAATAACAGAAAAGGGTACAAACATTTTTTTTTTGCTGCTGAAAGAGAAAAGATTAATCTTTGTGATGAAGGTTTCAGAATTCACATATTCATAGGAGAAAATATTCTGTGAGCCTTCAAAAATCAGTAAAAATGCTAAATATCTGGTACTGAGGGGGATATGAAATCTGAAAGTGGCACTGAATCAGTGAAGGGACTTGCTTTTGAAGCTTGAACTATCCATTTTGAGAAAGTGACTGACTTTTGCAGGTTACCCACCATGTTTTGCAGTTTGCACTAATTGTGAGAAATGCCTTAGCAGTCGTGCAAAGTTTATTTCTGTTGTGAGAAACTTTATACTTATATATACAAAGTACAACAATGAACAGAAACATGTTTCAATAAACAAAAATAATCTGCTCTTGTACCTTTTGTATCATGGCTCCTTTTTTAATAAAAACATTTTAAACTCCTCTTCTTCCAAGAACTTTGACAATGTCTTAAAATACACTTCAAAAATGTTTTTAAAAATCTTATTCACATCTGAAATCTTCTTTTAAAGAGGCCATTTCATACACATTTCAGGACTTTGTGGTTATTTCTTAAGTATTAACCAGTAATATGAAACATTTTATCTAAAAAACGTTAGGAAACACTGATTAACAGACCTTTCAATCTGTCTGCGTTAAAATTCGGGTGGTTCCGGCTCCTTCCATCAGGCCGCTTCGACTGCTTCATCAGCAGCTCGTTCATATTCATTTTTTGAATTTGCTGGACTCTGATTGGCTAACAAACTAGCCTATGAGAGCAAAGAATACTGTTTCCTGCCCCGCTGCTCATGGCAACGTCAGACGTCTTGTCTTCCTGTTTGCTACATTATGCTAACAGTTTTTAGCCAGCAGCATGCTAGGCGTGGTTTCAACTGCAGGAGCTGCTGAAAACTAACGAACAAAGGAGTTGTGACAAAACAGATACAGCCCGTTCAAACTTGGGAGAACTCTGGTTTTATCACCACCTGCGTAGTTTGAGAGACTGAAAAGAGAAGTTGTTGACCTGTTTTCACACCCACTATGAAGGTAAGAACACCTGTAGAGCTAAAATATTAAACAGAAACCTCAGAAAAACAGTTTTAATGGAAGGGCCTCTTTAAAATTAATTTTTTTTTATAACTGATCATTTTAAGGTCAGACAAGTCATGATTAAATATTGAATCAAAAGGCGTGATTTGTGTGTCACCCAACCTCAATAAAATAACAATTACAGGAAAAAAGTCTAATGAACTTGATTTTTCATTTCACAGCTGTCACGGGCTCAGTTAGTTTTGTGACCCACATTGCAGGAACTCAGACACAGACAGTACTCAGGTGCAAAAGTGAAGAGTTTATTTACAAAACTGTACAGTGTGAGAATGTGCTTGGTGGTCAGGTGCGTCAGGGGAGGTCTCAGCACTGTAACAGAAATGTTCGTTAGTTCCAGATCCAAACCAGAAGGTTCAGGTGATCGTGTAATGACTGGTGAGGTTAACTCACGGGATGATGCAGGTAACTGAACTTGAAGGGAGGGCAGGTCCAGTGCGGTGCTGTGCAGGGAGGTGGTGAGTCCAAGGTCGGGTGAGGAGGCTGGAGGGAGACAGACAGGGTTCCAGGCGATCAGACACTGGACACGAAGAAATCCTCGGAGCACAAGGAGCAGGGTGAATAATCCTGGAGAGAACACGGTTAATCACACACAAGAAGATCCACGGTCTTCCTCAAAGCACAAAAATCTCAGAAACGTTTCTCGGAATCACAAGGAAATAAATCTCAAAAGTTTGGCACAAGGGAGCTACCATTCAGGTCAACAACCAGGCGATGAATGAAGGTCTGCCTCTGGCTTAAGTAGCACCCTGCTCCTCATCAGCGCTGATCGCCACCAGGTGTTGTCAATCTGCCTCGCTCTCCAGCGTAGATCCTCACTGCAGGGAGACGACTCACCCGACACAGAATACACAGCACACACAAGCACTGAACCTGACAACAGCAATATATATCAGTAAAGGTCCCCTGATTTACTTTTTAGAGTGAACCTGAAACTCATATAAGGTTGAAAGGATTACTTTATTTCCTCTCAGCTTCCTTTTGAGATTTTTTTTTATACCTCAGACACCCATCTGGCATACCAGTCACACCTTTCAGTCCTAAGCTAAAATTGTTTAAGCTAAATGTGTTGTTCATATCAAATTTTACTCTCTTAAAATTCCACAGAGTGAAGCTTGAGCCTGTTTATTTGCTGTGGTACACTGAAAAGCCAAACTTGCTGTATTTTATCTTTGTTCCTGTTAGGAATGTCTTGCAGTTTTGATCTTCCCTCCCCTGAAACTTTGTAACTTGAAACTGATAAAAAAAATAAAGTTTCAAGTTTGTAAAGAGGTCCGGGAACTGTTTCTGCTATTTTGTGATTCAATTCAGCTGAATAAAACTTATAAAAATGCCTCATTATGAATAATCTATAGTTAGTTCTATAGATTATTAAATACCGTCTTAGTTACATGTGTTTATTTAGGGCTGCTGTGGTAGAGCCACATATTTCACGAGTAGTTCTCAGTTAAAAACAATCAGTTTAGTTTTTATATGCAAATTGCATTTATTAAAGAAAAATTATGGTGGTCTTGCAAAAAAATTCAACTATTAAAAGAGGGGAAACGTTTAAACCTGAGATTGTTTGAAAGCATGAATATGATGAAGCGCTTTCCTTCTTCATCTCAGCTGCTTTTTACTTTCTTCTTATCGCTACAATGTGCAACTTGACGCTCGTTGGAGTGGAAATGACGTGTCCCCTAAGTATTCACGAGTCATCCAATAAAAGGTGGACTGTCCTCTCTGACTGACTGAAGGACTGACAGAAGCAGCCGAGCTAACAGGAGCGGACCCTGCAGAAAGAGACACACAGACACCCGCGGGTAAACGATTTCATCCCGTTTCATCCTGCACCGTGTAGGAAGACGTTACATTTACAGACTCCAAGTGGGAGATAAAACACGGGGGTCCAACCTGTTTCTGTCTGAGAGGAGTCTACGCAGGGAGCGCGTTCATGTGAGCCACGCGCACGGACCCTCAGGTGTCAAAAACCACCAAAACTACCAGACAGCCTAATTTGACAAACTGGCGGAGTTTTGAAGATGCAGAAATCGCCGGTGGAAGATGCAAATTTTCTCTCCAAGTTTGTATTTTGGTAAGAAATATTTTACTTATTTAAAGCTGCGAGTTTACCAAATCCAAAGCAAGGATCAGTAAATAAACGGAGCTCCGAAATAAAGTCATGCTGAATGGAGACGAACCTCTTGTCTAACTAGACCACACGGTTGCTCCAGTCATTCAGATTGTTCCAAATATATTATTAAAGAAGGAAATTTAATATAAAAAGATCATAAGCTGCAACAGCAACGTGTTTAAATGTGTGCACAGTGCGCGGTGAGATCAGTCTTCCATAATATATGGCAATTTAATGTTAAGTGCTCAGAGCCTGCACCGTTAGGGTTACCAAACTACATGATCCTACACATATCAAACTCAGAGGAGGAATATTCTCTCTTTTAAAACATTCTTGAATTCAGTTTGCATCAGATAATAGATCTGGGGTTTGAGCCCTCATTTAACAACATAGCACAACTTTCTTGGTCATGCCAGGGATAGAATCAGGACTTCAAACAACCAGCAGCATTTTTTTTTTATTAAAACTTCCAGACACTTTGGTGCAAACACATTCTCTAATCAGCCACATACAGACAGCCAACAATCTAACATCGTTTGTCAAATGTATTTGTAAAAGAGTGTCAAATATTTATCTTCTTTTTTTTTATTGAACTTATCACTTACCAGCTGAGAGAAAGACCTTATTATTTACATTCCTATACTTGAATACATATTTATCTAGACAGATGTAGTCTGTCCTTTTTTGTCTGTTGAGCAATGCATTTGATGTCTTTTTCTTCCAGCTCTGAATGACTGATAACTAACAATCTGTTTAATGTGTGGGTTAGGTGGATATCTCCACTTCTGAGGAAGGGCTTCACTAAAAAGTTAGACCTGAATGATGTGTACAAGGCTCCATCTCTGGATCTGGCAGATACCCTCTCTGAGAGACTTGAAAGGTTTGTGCCTCCTGTCCACTCAGTAGGAAAATCCTCATGTTATTCTATTTTAATGAAGCATAGATTTAAGTTTTCGTTGTTACTGTTATACATATAAAAAACATTGTCTGTGATGGAAACTAATGTGTCAAGAAGTCCAGTTATATAAAAGTTCCAATAATATTAGATCAAAGTTTTTTTGTTTCTGGCTCTATAAACTATTAGCGGGTAAATCAAATAACATATAAGTAAAAAATATGTGACATATAGGACAAACATATAAATAAAATTTACCAACATGAAGTATATTTTAAACTTAAGTTATTAACAAAAGTTGAACACAATGTCATTTTACAGCAAAGTGTACATGAAAATGGACATTTGAAAAGGCTTTTAGTAAAATGGTAAATTGTCTGTACTTGTATAGAGCATTTTAAACCAGACTCTGACTCCCAACATGCTTCATACTACAGTTCTGTCATTCACCCACACTCACACGGTGACAAAGACGTTGTCCCACAGCTGGGACACACTGACAGAGGTGAAGCTGCCAGGAGCCACCGGACCCCCTGACCACCAAACAGCAACTAACATTTTCAAATTTATACTGTATTTATAGGTTTACATGCAGTGACATACTACTTGACTCGACACACCAAATTTATAATGATTAGGTTCTTTGTTCTGCAAAAGGTACTTTACTTTTTTACTAATGTATGCAGCTTGTCTACTTTAGAGCTTGGTCACAAATATCCTGTTTGGTTACATTCAAAATGTGATTCCAGATCTGCTGACTGAGAGTTTTTGGTTTTTGACAGGCAGGACACATCAAACAGGTTAAACTCTGATAAATACTCAAATCTGCATTAAACTTTGGCAAGTTGCAGATTGATATTAACCCTGTAAGACCCAACTTATTAAAAAATAGCCAGAAAATTCAGATTATTTGGAACTGGAATTTTCACAAAGCCTTAGAACAAAATTCACAAACGTTTTTTGCTGCATCATGTTATTTATAATAGATTTTTTATATCACATTTATTACATTGGCCGTTTTTACGGTTTAATTGTAATATAAAAAATGAGTTATTAATAATGCATTTATCCATATAATAATGATGATTTAACCTGAAAAAAAAAGGCAAAATCATTTACTGGGAGCAACCATGTTAGAAATGATCTAAACTATGTAGCAAATACTGTATGATACAAGGGGCATTATAGGGTTAAGGAGATTTAAGTCTGCAATTTATCATTTCTGGTGGAACTCTAACAAATACATTCTGTTTTCCTGTCAGCTAATGAAATTGCCACTGTTTATCTTTTATGGTCTGTAGCTTTCTAGGACCTGACTTTACTTACTCTGGTTGCATGTGTTGACGTGAAAACAACTAAGTGAGATACCAGAGTTAAACCCCAGACAGATCACCAGTCCAACACTGGGCCTTGCCTTTTTAATCCAGATAAAGTGTTACGCTGTAATTTGAGGGTTTGAAGTTTGTTTTCTGTTGATTTTTTCATTATGTTCCTTTTCCTAAAGTTCTTGCTTTTGGTTTTTGTTGTTTAGAATCTCTGTTTTTCCTTCAGTGTTATTTTTGTTATAATGTGAGGAAAGCAGACCCAGATGCAGGCAGGTCTCAAGGTCACCAGGATAGTAAAATAAAATATGTTTAATAAGAAAACAAAAAGCCGATAAATCAGCAAATAAACTTACAGAAAACAGGATGTTCTAAATGTGAAATACATGTTTATTTTGGTTAAATATTCACACAGAAAACATGAAAGATTTTTGTGTGTTTTATGTGTGCAGGTTACATGTGTATGTGATGTTTTTTACATGATTTCCATGTGTGAAATACAAGTTGTTTTTCTGTTAAAATTATTATTATTATATCATGTATAATCCCTGAATCCCTGATAATACCAATGAATGGAAAATGAACCAGCACGTGTACACAGTATTTTATAAATTTACCACCATGTTAGTTGGTGTGCTCTTGTATGTGTTTACAGTTTCATTCTTTGTGTCATCCTTTCTTTATTATACACTTATATATGGGCCATTATTTAGGGTTAGACATAAACCAAAGTTGTGTGTGCCAACAAACAGCCAGCCAATAGATGAGTGCACCCTGTGTGCTCGATTTGCTTCTCCTGCACTTTAAGTCCTTTTCTCATATTTACTTTTTTATTTTTGACTGGTTCCCGCTTTCTCTTTTTCCTCATGGCAATTTTTCATTCTGTCTCATTTTTGGTCTGTCAGTCCTCTTTTACTTCGATACTTCAGGCACAATTCTCTGTACTTAATTTATTTCTCTGATTAAAGTAAATCCTTACAGATATGGTTGGTCATTTGAAATTGTAAAATGACCATTTGAAAATGTTATATATTCATTATATTGATATTTTAAACTTAATTGTGGCTATAGAAGGATAATCTTAAATCCAAAATAAAATGTTTCAGTTATTCCTTTAAAAAATTTGCATTTTCCTTTTATTATTTTTTCTGTCCAGCTTGTTCTTTTCATCTCATCTGGTTCTGTGCTTTTCCTTGTTTTTAAACATTTTGGAGAAGAGTTCTGCATTTTCACACAGAATAAACACTAAAACTGATTTATGTATATATAAATATATAGTCTAACAACCATACTGGTGTTTCTTGTAGGCATAGCCTTTTGGTTTCCCAGGGACTCATAGTGCAGCCTGCAATGCCAACAAGCTAGTTGATGTACATGGGAGTCAACCTTTTCAAGGTTTCTAGTACTTACTGGGTGATAAATTAGCTGTGGTGGGTAATTTTGTTTTCATTATCACAACTGGCAAACAGTGAGGGAATGTGGACTTTATCTTCTATTAACTTAGCCTTTGCTATCAGTCACTCCGTCAACTACCAGTTCAGCCCAAGTCTATGAGCTGCACTAAAGAGAATTATCTGTCATCTTTGACTGAGTAGAAATTGACCCATTATTGTTCTATTACCTAAATAAATTATGTTTTGGGGGCATGCTGGAGCATTTGGAGCATTGATAAAATGAGAGTTTAAAAGATTTGGTAATACTTCCTTGTATCATCTTAACAGTTTGCTCTGTCTTCACTGATTTTACATTCAAATCTGTTTGAGAAATGTACTTAACTTAAAGTTCATATTTTTTTCTCTTTAATTTACTTATAATTAACCGTTCGCCCCTTAGTTACCGTTTCTACGTCTAACAAACACGACTAGTATGACAGATTGCCATGACTGGAAGAGGTATTTCCACGCGTGTCAGGGACCTTTTTAGGAGCAATACCTTCATGACATACTCCAAATCGAATCGGCCTTGGCCTCCTTTCTCTCTCCAGATCAGCCCTGCAGAGTGGCATCAATCCGCTTGAAGCCAGCCTCCCTCGCAGCTAGCCTGACCAATCAGATCGTCCTGCATTATGTTCAAATGCAGAAGGGTCTGACACCGGAGCCGCACCCGATCAGTTCCGCGTCAAATTTTAGGACGGACCAATTACATATCACCTTTGTTGTGCGTCATCCTGAAAACATGGAACTAGCGTTTTCCACCCAGAGCACAACATTCAACATGGCGGACTCGGCTGTGGATGAAGTGTTTACTTCTGTGTTTGCACAGTGTGTTGCTTGGGGCGGTCAAATACCTGAACCGAGTGTGCAATGACACCTCGTATTCACAAGTTTTTGACACAAAAGCGACAACTGTCATTAATATTCGTCCTTTCCTCTCCATTAAACATGGCTCTGTTGCTACCATTACGGCTCCGCTCGCTAAACCTTTTGTTTTCGTTCCGCCTCGTGTGTATCCGCTTTAGCGTCACATATGTTGCGTCACTTTCGGGTTTCTGTGATTGGTTCTCTCTCAACTGGCTAAGCCCGCCTTCGAAAATGAGAGAGAGCGGTTCAGCTCCAGGCCCTCACGTCTTTGTAAAGTAATCTGTCAAAGACGTGAGGGCCTGGTTGATCAGGTAACCTCGCAGCTGGTGAGCACTCTCAGCTGCCAGCACCTCTAAAGCCCGGCCCTGCCATTCGCCGAAAGCCAGCGGCAATCCCAAGCCGGCTCACGCTCATCCGCGGGTAGACCGCGCCACCCCCCGAGTTCCCCCTGACATCTAGTTAGTAGTGAGTAGATGTCAGCGCACTGCTTCACCATCTTGTTGCGTGATTGGACAATGGACATTTTGGGGGCGGGGCCAGCGAAAGGTCAATCGCTGTTAAACAAATTATTTAAAGAAAACAAGCCAAAAAGGAGTCTGAAATGCCAATCTGCTAACCTGGCTCTGTCAGACCTATGTGTAGCACCACGTGTCCAGTTGGTGCTACACATCTGGAACTGCTCCATGTGGAAGCAAATGAAAAAGGGAGGGACATTATATATACAGTGGGGCAAAAAAGTATTTAGTCAGCCACCAATTGTGTAAGTTCTCCCACTTAAAAAGATCAGAGAGGCCTGTAATTTTCATCATAGGTATACCTCAACTATGAGAGACAAAATGAGGAAAAAAAATCCAGAAAATCACATTGTCTGATTTTTAAAGAATTTATTTGCAAATTATGGTGGAAAATAAGTATTTGGTCACCTACAAACAAGTAAGATTTCTGGCTTTCACAGACCTGTAACTTCTTTAAGAGGCTCCTCGGTCCTCCACTCGTTACCTGTATTAATGGCACCTGTGTGAACTCGTTATCAGTATAAAATACACCTGTCCACAACCTCAAACAGTCACGCTCCAAACTCCACTATGGCCAAGACCAAAGAGCTGTCAAAGGACACCAGAAACAAAATTGTAGACCTTCACCAGGCTGGGAAGACTGAATCTGCAATAGGTAAGCAGCTTGGTGTGAAGAAATCAACTGTGGGAGCAATTATTAGAAAATGGAAGACATACAAGACCACTGATAATCTCCCTCGATCTGGGGCTCCACGCAAGATCTCACCCCGTGGGGTCAAAATGATCACAAGAACGGTGAGCAAAAATCCCAGAACCACACGGAGGGACCTAGTGAATGACCTGCAGAGAGCTGGGACCAAAGTAACAAAGGCTACCATCAGTAACACACTACGCCGCCAGGGACTCAAATCCTGCAGTGCCAGACGTGTCCCCCTGCTGAAGCCAGGACACGTCCAGGCCCGTCTGCGGTTTGCTAGAGAGCATTTGGATGATCCAGAAGAGGATTGGGAGAACATCATATGGTCAGATGAAACCAAAATAGAACTTTTTGGTAGAAACTCAACTTGTCGTGTTTGGAGGGGAAAGAATGCTGAGTTGGATCCAAAGAACACCATACCTACTGTAAAGCATGGGGGTGGAAACATCATGCTTTGGGGCTGTTTTTCTGCAAGGGGACCAGGACGACTGATCCGTGTAAAGGAAAGAATGAATGGGGCCATGTATCGTAAGATTTTGAGTGAAAACCTCCTTCCATCAGCAAGGGCATTGAAAATGAGACGTGGCTGGGTCTTTCAGCATGACAATGATCCCAAACACACCGCCCGGGCAACGAAGGAGTGGCTTCGTAAGAAGCATTTCAAGGTCCTGGAGTGGCCTAGCCAGTCTCCAGATCTCAACCCCATAGAAAATCTCTGGAGGGAGTTGAAAGTCCGTGTTGCCCAGCGTCAGCCCCAAAACATCACTGCTCTAGAGGAGATCTGCATGGAGGAATGGGCCAAAATACCAGCAACAGTGTGTGAAAACCTTGTGAAGACTTACAGAAAACGTTTGACCTCTGTCATTGCCAACAAAGGCTATATAACAAAGTATTGAGATTAACTTTTGTTATTGACCAAATACTTATTTTCCACCATAATTTGCAAATAAATTCTTTAAAAATCAGACAATGTGATTTTCTGGATTTTTTTTCCTCATTTTGTCTCTCATAGTTGAGGTATACCTATGATGAAAATTACAGGCCTCTCTGATCTTTTTAAGTGGGAGAACTTACACAATTGGTGGCTGACTAAATACTTTTTTGCCCCACTGTATATATAATATTTAAGCTGATTGGAGGACGCACCAGCAAGTTTCTGCCTATCATGATTTTTCTTTAGCTAATCACAGGAAATCAAGCTCTTATTACAGTTTTTTCTGATTGCTTAAGCACATTTTTTGTAACTATTGGCTATTTTTGCAAAACTCTACACACAAATAAGAAAACTTTTCACCCAATCGTCAAAACATTGTAGTTCTCTTGCAAAAGCGAACACAGCTAGATTAACTCTTCACACCCTCGTAAAAATGGTGTTTTTGTATCAAACAGTAAACACAAGCCATCATCTACTAAGCACACAATGTGCCAACTACACACTGATGGTATGACTACAAAACACATCTGGCTTTTGCTTTCTCTGTGTACAGATGTCAATTTGAGGTCATACTTTTGTCATATTGTCATGTAAACATACAAGGATCCAAACTTCAAGTATAGGTGTTTACTCACACTCATCAAAACCAAGACAAAGTCAGAACACAAAATAGAAATTTTACAAAAAAAAGACAATCAGCCTACATCATGTCGTCTTTCTGGGTCCAGCCACAAAATTTCGTCCACATGCGATATCCTCCAGTCCAAGTCACCGTGGAAAATATCTCCTTGAATGCCGTATCCAGGCAGGCCTGACATGATGCCTGCTCGAAAAGACTGAACCTGTTGGCCAGCTTCCCTTAGGGTCATCCCATGGTTGATGACATGGTCCACTATTGTAGCTCTGATGTCATCAGTTATTCTATTGCTTACTCTTCTTACCCTTCGTCTTTCCCCTCCTCGTCCTTTTCCTCCAACTTTTTCCCTTCCACGTCCTCTCCCTCGGCCTCCTCCACTCTTACCGCTCCTTCCATTATACTCCACACAGACAGCTCACCTGTGGCTTATTTATAGTGCTTAGGCAGATTGCAAAGTGAACTAATTATCTAAAACAGTTTTCGCATGTGAAAGTGTGCCAGACAGTTGGCAAAATAGTGTTAATGACGGCCATACATGTGTACAATTTTGCTAGGAGTGTGTTGGAAATTTGGTAATTGAGTGTAAGCAGTGAGTTGTGTTTAAAGTTCTGCAAAAAGAGTGTTGTATTAATAGTTTTGGAAATTGTGCTACAAGAATCACGATTAGCGCTTAAGCATTCAGAAAAAACTGTAATCAGTCAGGAGTAAAACACACATATCGTTACCATCAAGAAATGCAAAGTTCTTACCTTTGATCATTTTTTAACCAACAAATCATCTCTAGTCCTAAAACAGATTAAATCGCTGCTTTTATGTTTACATCCACCTGCAGCCATGTTTGTTTTGCTTTACCTGTCTGGGCACTTGCTGCCAATCATATCTGAACACCCGCCCCAAAGCACAATGCTAACACATGATTGACCGAGTCAGACGGTTTAGTTGGAGCAGTACAAGATGGATTTTTGTGGGTTTGGAAAACACCACATCTTGCAAGAATCCATCTTGCAGTGCAAGATTACCAATCTGCTTTATTTTATTTTAAAAGAAGGATTAACATTAGAACTTTCGCATCGTTGGTAAAAAAATAAAATAAAAAAAACATTTTAACTTAAAAAGCTGTATTTTAGTCATGTCTAAATTGCTGTTTGTCATACTTTTTTAAAAAAATTAGTAGTTTATGTAAGGTAAAAAAATAAACAACTCAAACTTAATTATATTTCTTTAATCCCTGATGGACAGGAAGGATCTTCGGTAGTGGTCTGTGTGCAGGAGCGTGTCTAGAAAATCTCTGTTGGGTGGGCCAGGTGGAGGCACCGGTTTTGAAATGAGTGGCACATGTAAATGGTCCATAACCTTAAAACATTTCTAGTTTTTACAAAATAGACATAACAGATTTTTTTTTTTTTACAATTTTTACAAAACAGACTGTTTATCATCATTTTAGTGGCCAGAAATCTAAATTTGTCAAATCATAAGCCAGTGGTGCACATTCATTAATCACCATCTTTAATTAACAACTTGGGGTGGGGGTGGGGGGGTGGCCCACCTAATTGGAAGGGTGGCCTATGCCCCACCAGGCCATCCCTCTGGACATGCCCCTGATTTTGCCTCTTTTTTTATTTCTCCATCGTCTGACTTCTGTTGAATTGATAATCTAGGCTGCCCAAGCTAACACAGTTCTGCTACAAACTGTCAGCACGCCAGCTTGCCAAGACAGTAGTTGGAGATTTACGTCAACAAACCTTAGGAACAGATATTTAACCACTACAGAGAAATTTCTAAAACTATAAGAATAATATTTGGTTGATTGACTGATTGATTCTTCATATAAAAATATAAAAATGTCTGAGAAAAAAATGTTATAAAACATATTCAAATAAGAATCATTAACAGAGATGTTTATTTCTAATTAATATAAGAACATCTAAAAGGATTCAAAGTAGATGTTTAGTTTTAGATAATTGGGATAAAAATACAACAAAAAATTGAAAAGAGTCCTGAGCCTTCTTTTGATATATACACCAAAGTATTAGCAGGCTATTACCAATTAGAGTAAAACATTGTTGGCATTTGGATGGAAGATTTCTTATTTTGACAGTGTGCTTACACTGCTTGTGTTGTATGTCCTGTAGGGAGTGGGACCGAGAAGTGGTGTCAACCAAGAGGCCCAAACTATTGAAAGCGCTTGCCAGATGCTTCTTTGGCCCCTTTGCCTTCTTTGGTATCCTGCTTTACCTTGGGGTGAGTCTGTTGGTCTCAGGCAAAAGAGTAAAAATGTTTTATAAATTTGTAAATCTCTGAACATACCCCTGTCCAGTCCATTCATTTATTTGTTAATTTAAAGACTTACTGTTTGGACACAATTTTTTTAGAGTTTGGGAAGAAATTTCTGAAAGTAATTTGCAGTTACACTATACAAGTATATTTTTTCATAGAATTTCCACAGTTTTCCAAAGTTCAGTGAACTTAAACAAAACCAAAATATGAAAGTAACATTATCTTCAAAGAAAAATAAATTAATTGAGAAAAAGTATATAAAACATTAATTACATTCTGAACTAGAAAAGCACTCAGAGAGCGCAGACCTCCACCAAGCAACTTAATTCCCATGTTGCGATCTACATAAAAAGTAATAGACTTCCCCCACTGATAAGTAATTGTTACCCCACAAAGGAGGTTATGTTTTTATTGGGGTTTGTTTGTTTGTCTGTCTGTGATTAAGATAACTCAAAAACTTCTGGATGGATTTTGATGAAATTTTCAGATGAAAACATAACCTCATGGCAGAGGGAGATTTATCATTGATCATAATTCAGAAGCAGATAAAAGTGTCTCCAGTTGATTTCTAAATGTTCTTAAGTCAGTTTATTTTACCAATAGCTACACTAATTAGCACAGAGTTCCTTTGGATTTACCACCATTTTGTTAGACACAGGGTGTTTAATTTTTGAAATAATTCTATTTGACTGTGCCTTTCTAAGTTGAAAAGCAAGTAGACGACCTGCCCTATTCCCCATTTCATAATACCTCTGACTTATAATGCAGAAGGAACCCTTTGATTTACATGTTAAAAGTGTAACGTTTTTACCTGAAGAGGGTGCTCCACTAACGGTTTTGGTACCAAAAAACAAAAACAAAAACAAGACCCAGAAATGTAGGCAGCACTATTACACACTCATTTATAGAGTTTATCAGCAAAAACAAGTTGATTTGGGGGTAAGCTACACTTGAACTAACCTAGAAATTCTCCACAACACAAGCAGCAGAATCTTTCAAAAACAGCATTAGCTTACAAACAAAATATGAAAGATCTTTTCCCAATCTACCAATTGAATAGACTAAATATACTCACTAATTACATGTGCTTACGGTTTTAACAGATTGAACTGTTATTGTTAATGTGTTTTTTTTTCATACACATTTTTGTTTGAAATAATTAGAATCAGAATACAATTTATATTTAATTGTTTTTTTATTTTAAAAAGCAGAGGCCATGAGGAATATAGAGGTATAAACATACAATTGCCATCAATTTTATGTTTTAATCAACAGAACTTACTAAGAGAAAATTACAGTCTCAACTCAAAAAGCTGGATGCTGTAAAATGTCAAAACAAACTGAATTTAATTATTTCCAAAACTCATAAGCTCATGTTGTATTTACAATAGTGCATATCAGACTCTACAACTGAGACATTCTACCATTTCATAGAAAATATTTGTTCATTTTTAATTTAATGGCAGTTATTGATTTTTAACTCATTCAGTGCCACTTTCAGATTTCATATCCCCCTCAGTGTCAGATATTTGGCATTTTTACTGATTTTTGAAGGCTCACAGAATATTTTCTCCTATGAGTATGTGAATTCTGAAACCATCAACACAAAATTTAGTCTTTCTTCTTTTTAAAAGCAAAAAAAAAAAGTTTCTACCTCTTTCTGTTATTTAGTAATCTGCAGTACAAAAGAGCAACTTTTATGAAAATCCACACGTTTCAGGACTAAAAGCTGAGATAAAGAGCGTTTTGTTTAAAGAGGTTTTTCAAGCAGATCAGTGACTTTGATGTAAATATTTCATGTTTCAATGATTCATGCAACATCTGAACTATGTTTTACTACTACTACTTTTGATTTTACGTCTAAAATGAGTCATTTATAGCCATTTCAACATTTGAATGAAATATAAGAAAAAAGCAGCAAATTTCTGATTCAGATACTCTGTGTGTGTGTGTGTGTGTGTGTGTGTGTGTGTGTGTGTGTGTGTGTGTGTGTGTGTGTGTGGGTTTGTATTTCTGACCTCCTGGGGACCCGTTTCCTGACTTTTACTATCTTTCTGGGGTCCGAGGGTTCTTGTGGGGACCGAAGCCTGGTCCCCATGAGGGGGACTCCCCTTTTTAGGGTTAGGGGTTAGGTTTATAGGTATGGTGTGAATAGAGTTTTAGTTAGTCTTAGGGTTAGTTATAGATCAGTAATGGTTAAGGTTAGGAAAAGGGTTTGGATTAGGTATAAATCTAGTTACTAAAATCAATGGAAGTCAATGGACGGTCCCCATAAGGATAACAAAACACACTTGTGGGTGTGTGTGTACGTGTGCACGCATATTTACGCATGGGTGTGCGACATAGTCAGTTTGTTACCCCCCCTACCGCCATTGTTTGTTTATGAACCCTTACCGTGTGTTTTATGCAGTGAATCGTTCTTTATTTTGCTCCCTGCTGCCTTCAGAAGATCCTAACAGCAGATACTGGTCGGATAAATCCACCTCAGCTTCACTAGAATTGCCAGAAGAACCTCAACGTCTGGCTGAAGACATCACAAGTCCGAAAATGAGGAGCTGGATCAAAAACCGGGCCACCTTCGACACAATACTCATTCCCGGTAGATCCGGTAGACACGCTGGAGGGATTTTATCCATGTAATAAACTCCACCACCTTCTCAATTCCACCAATTCTATACTAGTTTGGAATAACTCTGAACAACGAGATCACATCACAGCTGCTTCACAGGCTCTGAATCTCCTTTCCTCATTCACCGTCTGTCTCGTCCTGAGTGCTTGGCTCCTCCCCTGCTGTACACCCATTGTTACACAGTAAATAAGGGTGATCTCATTGTAATCTCACCCAGAGAAGTGCACCACTGCCCCCTCCTGGATCATAGGAATAAGTACAGCCTGTAATGATTTCAAATTCAGCGAGACGTCTATGGCACTGAGTGTTCGGATTTAGTTTGAAGTCTATTGATGTCTATGGCACTAAATGAGTTAAAAAGTTGGAATGAGGCAAGGAAATAACCTGGCAAAAGCCAGATCTATGTGTAGCCCCACCCCATGTCGAGTTGGGGGTACACAGAGATCTAGAATTGCTCCCATACAAGGTGTCTGAAAAAGGGAGGGGCCATTTTATATAATAATTTAAGCTAATTGGAGGACGCACCTGCAAGTGCCCGCCTACCATGATTGTGGTAGACCATCACGGGCCATGAGACAGGTGTGGTTGGACCAGGCTGTAGAGCAGTTTCTGGAAGTATGGCAGTGGAGTTGCTGTGTTAAGTGATGTAGATGTCTGTGGGTTTTGATGACACCACTTAAGGAGGAGGACTCTTCCCCTGGCTGTGATGATCTCGTGGAGTAGGTGAAGAAAATTTGGGATATGCAACAGAGGATGATTTTTATGCAGCATGTCCTCTGCAATACCTAGTGCAGAGAGTAATCAAAGTCACTACACTGATGCGCTGCACCCAGGACTCTCTCTAGCCTTTCTGCCATGAGCTCAATTTCCTTCTGACTTATCTCTGGCTGAAGGGGGAAAGAATGAGTTACCCCTGCTGGGTCCAAGGTTTGGTGAGTGCATTTTGTCATGGTAAGACTCAGGGGTAAACTTAAAATAAAATGTTAATTGAACCAAAACAAAGTGCTGGCGTGGAAGTACGGACGTTACCAAAATGGTAAATGTCCTGTATTTGTATAGTGCTTTTCCATTCAGAGCACTCAAAGCGCTTTCACGCTACAAGTTTTTTTTACATTAACCTGTTCACACAACCCGATACGCAAATCAGGGGGCAACATGGGGTTCAGTGTCTTGCCCAAGGACACTTTGACATGTGGTGGTGAAAGCCGGGATTAATTGAAAAAAATACACAAGAAAAACACAAGATCAATAACACATACAGGTGATTTAACTGAAGGTACCAAACAGGCAAACTGATACCAAGGACAAGTATTGACTACAGCATATCATCCGCTCTGCTGACAAGGTGATTGGCTGCAACCTTCCCTCCAGGTCCTGTAAACCTACCAGGACCTGCACACTTTCAGGGCCTGTACACCTACCATGACCTGTACATCTACCATTACTTGTTCACCTCCAGGACCTGTACATCTCCATTACCTGTTCACCTCCAGGACCTGTACACCTCCAGGACCTGTACACCTACCATGACCTGTACACCTACCACTACTTCTTCACCTCCAGGACCTGTACATCTCCAGGACCTGTACACTTCCAGGACCTGTACACCTCCAGGACCTGTACACCTACCATTACTTGTTCACCTCTAGGACCTGTACATCTCCAGGACCTGTACACTTCCAGGACCTGTACACCTCCAGGACCTGTACACTTCCAGGACCTGTACACTTCCAGGACCTGTACACCTCCAGGACCTGTACACTTATAGAACCTTTACACTTTCAGGACCTGTACACCTCCAGGACTCTGAAGCCTGTAGGAAAGATTGTGGCCGATTCTTCTCATCCTGGACATAAAATCTTTCAGACTCTGCCCTCAGGAAGAAGACTTCGGTCCATCAGGACCAGGACCTCCTGACACAGTCACAGGTTCTTCTCCTCTGCTACTGGCCTGTTGAATAAAGTCCAATAGAACTCAACATGTTACATTAACAATTACATGCCAACCCTCCCCATCCCCACCGTCTCATTCACTTTTTTACACCTTACAGTTTTTTGATTAACACAGAGATATTTGCATATTTAAATGCTTTGTACTTGTAAATATTGTTGGTCCTAATTTTTGTTATTCTTACTTTGATTTATTCTCTGCAGCTTCATCCAAGACAAATTCTTTGTACTGTGCAAATTAAACTTGACAATAAACTGATTCTGATATTGCTGGAAAAGAGAGGTTTAGTGAAAGTAGAACCAAATAAAGTAATCTCAGCTGTTGTTGTCCTATCTGCCTCTGCAGGAAGCATCCAAAACTGTGCAGCCTCAGCTTTCAGGTCGTATCATTGCTTCCTTTGACCCATTCCATGCTCCAGAGCGGAGTCAAGGATACTACTTGGCCCTGGGCCTTGGCCTACTCTTCACTGCTCGCTTCATCCTGTTGCAGCCTGCCATCTTTGGTCTGCATCACCTGGGCATGCAGATTCGCATTGCCCTTTTCAGTCTTATATACAAGAAGGTATGAGAAACACAGCACAAAAAATAATCTGTTGCACAGAGAGATTGCAGAACCTGTAGTAGAAAGGAAAACACTTTATATGAGATATTAAGGTATACCAGTTTAAAATCTTTCAAATATAAAACTTCTGTAATCACTTTGAGTAAATTCTGTTTGTTTGTGGGTTTGTTTTTTGTTTGTTCATTTAAAGGTACAGTATGTAAGCATTTTACAGGTAAATACTCACACAACAGTCTAAAGTCCCACCGATGTTAAAATTACATTCACATTGTAACAGATCTCGATCTCAGCCAGCTGGGTGGTCGAGAGTTTTGGTCATTTTAAAAAAGCTAGCCCGGACCAGAATTATTATTTACTCATCCAGACTTCCTGGTTCCACAACGAATCACATGTAAGTCTGCAAGGCTGCCAAGTCTTCAACACAAGCAGCTGTAATTCCACAACAACCAGCAGCAAAAAGTAAGAAACCATCCAACCAAAACTCAATGCTAAACAAATAGGCCTTCAGATATTCCCAAAAATTGAACAAATACAAGAGAAACTAAACGAGGATCAACATCAGAACTGGCAACTCAACAGAAAAATCAGGGAGGGGAGGGGGTGAGTGGCTGAGAGCAGACGTTTTTCTTTCTACATGAACTGCGGATTTGGATTTGATGACAAGGTCAAATTCTTACATACTGTAGCTTTAAATCTTTTTTTTTTTTAGATATGTTGTCCCAGAGCCTCAATAAACACATGTTTTAATCTTGTTTTGAAAATTTGACAATATTCCGACAATGCACACAATAATCCAACATACCTATATAAGTCTATAGGCTTCTCTTTGTGGAATGGTAGCCTGGTGACTCCTATCACTCATCTTACCCTTATTCACTTCATGCATTATCTTTGTGTGACAGCTGATCCTTGACATTTAAACTTTTCAGACGCTGAAGTTGTCTAGTCGAGTCTTGGACAAGATCAGCACTGGTCAGCTCGTCAGCCTTATGTCAGCCCACCTCAACAAGCTGGATGAGGTGAGTGCAAACAAACAAGTTTTCCAGAAAGTCCACAAAACAATGAACTTGAATTAGAAGCTGTTAAATGCTCCTCTCCACTGGACGCGTTGGCAGTGCGCAGCGTTTTGCTCGCACAATCAGCAGCGGATCCCTTCCTACTGGGAGTGCTTCACACGCGTAAATCACTCTCATAGCGTCACATCCACCTGGTCCTGGAAGATCACGAAATCTCATGAGAATAGCGAAAACACGCGTGATTTTGTCAGTACTCACAACAACAAGCAGGGAGAAAGATAACAACATGTATCCAGAAGGTATGTGGCTTATTTTCACACCACCTATGGACTTCAAACCCATCACAGGTACTGTACTTTCTTGTAGTCTTGCAAATGGAAATCCGCACATGTCCTTTTATTTTGAAACTTCTGGGTACGGACGCGTGATTTCCTGTCTAGTTCAAACTAAACTGCTGAATTTGACGCATTTTAGAAATGTACCGCGTAAAAAAATAGAACTGCTGTGTAATGCTCGTGAAACTAAGCTTCTGGGACGCATTTAATGCGTGCTAGTGGAAAGGGTCTGATTGACTTTATTGGCGGCTATCAGCCGCGTATTACGCATCACCAACGCTGCGCGCTGCTCACGCGTCCAGTGGAAAGCAGGGGTAAGTCTTCCATCAATCCAATGCTGCCTAAGGGGGGCACAAGTCAGCATCTTCCTTGTCCAGTCTCAAGCTTGAATAAATGTTAGAAAGTTTCAAACCGATTGAAAGCATTTTCCAACAAATCATTATAAATTCTATCATTATAAATTCAAAGGTTATGAGTTGTGAGGAAATACTATTAGCTGCTCAATCTCTACACCATCAGTCAGAAGAAAATCAAGAAGATAATGAAGATGATAGTGATTTTGTTTGTTAATATTTTTGGAAAAACCAATTGAATCTAAAAGATCATTAAATGTAATTTTGAAACTATCCCTTTAAACATCAACATGAATATTGAAATCTCTTACTATAATGACTTTATAAGTGTTCAATAATAATTCTGATAAAAAGTCTGAAAATTCACACAGAAACTCAGAACAACGACTGTCTGAGAACGGTCAGAGCGGTAACTAATAAATATAAAGATTATAGTTGCTGGTGTTAGAGAAAGTAGATTACCAAACTCTCAAAACTGTGTAAACTATTATGATACAGATAATTCTCTTATTTGTCATTCTTTGAGTACCTTGTTTAGTTATGACATAAAATACCTACTACACTACCAGTTGGTAGTGGTCAGAGGGTCCAGTGGCTGTTTGGTGGTGGTCAGAGGGTCCGGTGCCGCCTGTACCTGGCAGCCTCGCCTCTATCAGTGTGTCCCAGGACAACTGTGGCTACAATATGTGTGTAGTTTATCATCATCAAATGTGGGAGTGTCTGTGTGAACGACAAACTGTAGTGTGAAGAACTTTGGGAGTCAAAATGTGCTTTGCAAGTATACACACCCTTTATAATTTACCACTGGATAAAAGAGGACCAAGAATTCCAATTTTGTAATGCAATGTGTTATACAGTTATGTGCTTGAAAAAGTTATGAAAAATTATGCAGGAAATGCGAATGTGTTGAATGTGGAAACACTTTGCAACCTGCTTCGGGACAATTAAAGGTGGTATATGGAACTTGGAACACAATAACATGGCACAAGCCTTTAGCCATCTGGGTGCCAGGCTTGTTAATCCCCCCTGAGCTCTAATGTTCAGGCCGACCAATATTCCTCCCCAAACCCACTCTGATCCCCAGTCCGAGCAGAACAATAAAATATCATGAGTTCAGCTCACTAATCATGCTCTCCAGCCCCACTGATCACACACTGACTCTGATAAAAGCAGCTCCAACCTGTTTGTAGCTCAGTCATTGATTCAGTCCGTGGCAAAGAGTTCATAGTTGCACTGCGGCTTCAAAACGTCCTGCAGCCCCTCTTCCAGCTGTTTGACCTGCAGACTCAACAGTACCAGCCTCACTGTGCTGGATCATTTATGGTATTAGGCAACCCAAAATGGTGCCCACTGCTCTGCCAGCTATCGGCTGGTAGATGTAAACAAAATGCCAATGTTGTACCCGTCAAATTTAATATTTTATAATATTTTACTTCAAATATAATTTTTCAAGGAAATGCTGTATTTTCATTCTACAACCCTCTAAACACCCAGTGGAGGCATTATTTTGTTAAAAATATTGCTTTTTATGAAAATATTCCATATACCACCTTTAACACATAGATAGCACACGTGTTGTTTAAAGCAGAAATAAGTAAGTTTTGCTCTCGCTCTCCCCCTACTGGTCCCCTGTGAAAGCTCACTGTCGTAACGTTCCCCCGCCGCCGCCGCAGACCCCCCCCC